>ML258267.1:0-19794 GCA_005239495.1 Nicotiana undulata | reverse complement strand
AGGGCTCATTATATCATTGTTAATACATGTGAATAATATATTTTCCCGTGCATTCTCACATGGTATCAGAGCCGTGGTGGTGAGACACATCAGGGAACTAGAATACAAAGCCAGAAGTCACAATGCCTCAATTTTCCGGCGACTTTTCAAGGCTGTTTGCGTCATATCTCTCCCCGTCAGTGTTGTGCAAAATCCTACACTACCACAAGATCCGTCATCGTCCGACGACCAAACCCCAGTGAACATCTCCGGCAGAAACCTCCTCACGCGCCGTCAGAAGCTAGGGTTTCGGCGAGCGTGTGAGCTCACGCGCCGGCGAGTACGACCGCTTTCAGCCATTTTTTGAAAAAGTTTCTTCAAAACAGTTGGGTCGTCTACTAATTTCGACCCCACCCGTATTGTTTTCGTTTAATTTTGACCACTCTTGAGTTTTTTCCGGCAACTACACTGATTTTTTTCCGGCAGCTACAATAATTTTCCGGCAAAAACAGTCTCTCCTTCGTCTGTCCCAGCGAGTTTTTAATTGATTTTTTCTGTTATTTGGTGATAATTTTATAGACCTCTCTTCAATCCAACGATGTCTTTGGGAGTTGATGTTTTCGGGTCTAAAATCTCGGACTCTGGCAGTTCTGGTGTTATGATTACCTCTGAACCTTTAATAGGAAGTTCAAACTACTTAGCTTGGGCTTCATCTGTCGAGTTGTGGTGTAAAGGTCAAGGTGTTCAAGATCATTTAATCAGGAAGTCTAGCGCGGGAGATGAAAAGGCCAAAGCACTTTGGGAGAAGATCGATGCTCAATTATGCAGTATTCTGTGGTGATCTATTGATTCCAAGTTGATGCCCTTGTTTCGACCATTCCATACATGTTATTTGGTTTGGGAAAATGTTCGCACTTTATACATTTATGACATATCTCGTTTCTATGATGTGATATCGCGGATGACAAATTTAAAGAAACATGAATTAGATATGTCTACTTACTTGGGACAAGTACATGCTGTCATGGAGGAATTTGAGAAGTTGATGCCAGTTTCTGCTAGTGTTGAAAAGCAACAGGAGTAGCGACAAAAGATATTTCTAGTTCTTGCTGGACTTCCTAATGATCTTAACTCCGTACGCGATCAGATTTTGGCTAGTCCGACTGTCCCCACAGTTGATGAGTTATTCTCTCGATTACTTCGCCTTGCTGCAACACCAAGTCACCTAGTGATCTCATCACAAACACTTGACTGATCTGTTCTCGCATCCCAGACAGTGGACAATCAGGCATCTCAAACTATGGAGAATAGACGAGGAGGTCGTTTTGGAAGATTTAGATGCAAGTGCTCTTATTGTCATAAACTTGGACACACTCGTGACGTGTGCTATTCTTTACATGGTCGTCCACCCAAAAATGCTTATGTTGCTCAGACCGAGACTACATGTAACCAAGGATTTTCTTTATCTGAAGGGGAATGTTATGAGTTCCTTCAGTACTGAGCAAGTAAGCAGACATCTCCACAAGTAGCCTTTGTTGCTCAGACTGGTACTTCTGTTGCTGGTAATTCTTTTGCTTGTGTTTCCCAGTCTATACTCTTGTGCCATGGGTCGTGGGCTCAGTCGCTTCTGATCATATCTCTGGTAATAAATCACTTTTGTCAAATATTGTGTATTCACAGTCTCTTCCCACTGTTACTTTAGCCAATGAGTCTCAAACTAAAGCAAAAGGAGTTGGACAAGCTAATCCCCTACCCTCCGTCACTCTAGATTCCGTTCTTTATGTCCTTGGCTGTCCTTTTAGTCTTGCATCTGTTAGTCGTTTGACTCGCGCCCTCCATTGTGGTATATATTTTATTGATGATTCTTTTATTATGCAGGACCGCAGTACGGGATAGACGATTGGAACACGGCTTGAATCGCATGTCTAGTTAGAGATCCTCCATACCTAATTCACAGACGTTTAGGACATCCAAGCTTATCCAAGCTTCATAAGATGATGCCTAGTTTGTCTAGTTCATCTACATTAGATTGTGAGTCGTGTCAGCTCGGGAAACATACCCGAGCCTCCTTTCCTCTTAGTATTGAGAGTCATGTCTGTTCAACCTTGGGATTTCGTCATTTTGTTAGTTTCATTGATGATTAACAAGATGTACTTGGCTTTTCTTAATGAAAGATCGTTCTGAGTTTTCTATATTCCAGAATTTTTGTGCTGAAATCAAAAATCAATTTGGTGTTTCTATTCGCACTTTTCGTCGTGATAATGCCTTAGAATATTTATCCTCTCAATTTCAGTAGTTTATGACTTCTCAAGGAATTATTCATCAGACCTTTTGTCCTTATACCCCTCAGCAAAATGGGGTTGCAGAGAGAAAGAATAGGCACCTCATTGAGACTGCTCGCACACTTCTCATTGAATCTCATGTTCCGTTGCGTTTTTGGGGCGATACAATTCTCACAGCTTGTTATTTGGTTAATCAGATGCCTTCATCTCCCATCCAGAATTAGATTCCGTATTCAGTATTGTTTCCCCAGTCACCCTTATACTCCCTTCCCCCTTGTGTTTTTGGGAGCACTTGTTTCGTTCATACCTTAGCCCATCAGAAAGATAAGTTAGCTCCTCGTGCTCTCAAGTGTGTCTTCCTTGATTATTCTCGTGTTCAGAACGGATATCGTTGTTACTCACCTTGATATATCTGAGGTCTTACCTATACCGACCTTTGAGGAGTTCACTATAGCTCCTTCCTCACCTTCCGCATTCTAACTGTTGGGGAGTCTGATGTGGCTCCTCCGAGATCCACTGCCACAGGAATACCACTCTTGACTTATCATCGTCGTCCGCGTCCAGCATCAGGCCTAGCTGATTCACGTCCTACACTTGACCCTGCTCCTACTGCGGACTTGTCTATTCCTAGTACACCGAATGCACTTCGGAAAGGTATACAGACCGCACTTAATCCTAATCTCCATATGTCGGTGTAAGTTATCATCGTGTGTCATCACCTTATTATGCTTTTAAATCTTCTTTGTCCTCTGTTTTCATCCCTAAGCCTACATGTAAAACATTGTCTCATCCAGGATGTCGAATGGCGACATGCTATGACTGACGAGATGTCTGCTTTAATTACGATTGGTACTTGGGAGCTCGTTCCTCTTCCTTCAGGTAAAACTACTTTTGGTTGTCGCTGGGTGTATGAAGTCAAGGTTGGTCCGGATGGCAAGGTTGATCGACTTAAGACCGTCTTGTTGCCAAGGGATATACTCAGATATTTGGGCTCAATTACAGTGATACCTTCTCTCCTGTGGCTAAGGTAGCATCATTCCTCCTTTTTCTATCCATGGCTGTTGTTCGCCATTGGCCTCTATCAGTTGGACATTAAGAATGCTTTTTTTCACGGTGACCTTGAGGATGAAGTTTATGTGGAGAAACCACCTGGGTTTGTTACTCAGGGGGAGTCTCGTGGCATTGTATGTCGCTTGCGCCGGTCATTTTATGGTCTAAAGCAGTCTCCTTGAGCCTGGTTTGGTAAGTTCAGCACAACTATCCAGGAGTTTGGCATGACTCGGAGTGAAGCTGATCACTCTTATGTTTTAGCGCCATTCTACTTCGAGTCTCTATATTTATCTGGTGGTCTATGGTGATGATATTGTTATTAGGTTAGGATGGTATTACTAAATTGAAGCAACATCTCTTTCAACGCTTTCAGACTAAGGATCTGGGCAAACTAAAGTATTTTCTGGGTATCGAGGTCGCTCAATCTATCTCATGTATTGTGGTATCACAACGGAAGTATGCCTTAGACATTCTTGTGGAGACAGGAATGACAGGTTGTAGACCGATTGGCACTCCGATGGATCCGAATTCTAAACTTCTGCTAGGACAGGGGGAGCCGCTTAGCGATCCTGCAAGATATAGACGGCTGGTTGGTAGATTCAATTATCTCACAGTGACTAGACCTGACATTTCCTTTCTTGTGAGGGTTGTAAGTCAGTTTATGGATAGTCATTGGGATGCAGTTGTCCGCATTGTTCGGTATATAAAATCGGCTCCAGGCAAAGGGTTATTGTTTGAGGATAGAGGCCATGAGCAGATCGTTAGATACTCAGCTGCTAATTGGGTAGGATCACCTTCTGACAGACGTTCTACGTCCGGATATTGTGTTTTAGTAAGCGGCAATTTAGTGTCTTGGAAGAGCAAGAAACAAAATGTAATTGCTCGATCTAGTGCAGAAGAAAAATATCGAGCAATGTCTATGGCATCATGTGAGCTAATTTGGATCAAACAATTGCTCAAAGAGTTGAAATTTGGTGAAATGATGGAACTTGTGCGATAATCACGTTGCCCTTCATATTGCATAAAATCCGGTGTTCCATGAGAGGACTAAACACATTGAGATTGATTGTCACTTCTTCAGAGAAAAGATACTCTTAGGAGATATTGTTACAAAATCTGTGAAGTCGAATGATTAGTTTGCTGATATTTTCACCAAGTCCCTCACTGGTTCTCGTATTAGTTATATATGTAACAAGCTCGGTACATATGATTTATATGCACCGGCTTGAGGGAGAGTGTTAGTTTGATAGTTAAATAGTAGTAAATAACCCTAATATCATATGTATTAGGAGTAGGACATATATAGGGCTCATTGTATCATTGTCAATACATGTGAATAATATATCTTCCCGTGCATTCTCACAAAAGCAAAGTTGGAGGTATAAACAATATTCACCTTTATAGGATATATGTACCTCATCTCGAGTCCATGTACATAGTCTTGAGGACAGCATATATTAATCTATGAAAGGCCTTTGGTTTTGATAGTTCTTTATCTACTAAATATTTCCTTGAGTTGAACTTCGTCTATGATTTATAATTTGCTGAAACATTAGTAAACATGGTTGCTGGAGACCCTTCAGATCCTTTGTTTTCTATGAGTTGGTTAATTAAGGATGTAACGTTAGCCAAAAAATAAAATAAAATTTGATGCAATACACATGTCAAAAAATTAGGATTTAATATGTTCTCTTATTTTAGAGAGTTGCACTTGTTTGCCTCCCCTCAGTACACTGCTTCAAGCACGGCTGCTTCTGTCTGCTGCTCACTTGTATATTGACCATTCCACTTTTTTTCTATTTATAGGAAACAAACAGATTGGAATACTTAATACCCAAAAAGACATCCTTGAGGTATCGATTACCGATGGGAGATCAAGGTTTTATTGATTTTGTGGCTCATCTTTTAGAAGTTAACCCAAAGAAGCGACCTTCTGCTTTAGAGGCTCTAAAACACCCATGGCTATCATATCCGTACGAGCCAATATCGTCATGAATTATTTTCTTGGGCAACTAAAGTTTTTCTATTGCTTCGATTTGGGTTCTCCACTGATGACATATGAAGTAAGTCCTCCAGGTTGGGTTGTATTTCTATTTAACGCAATTGAGCGTTTTGTAACATTAGGAATTTTTTGTTTCTTGCTTTTGTCTCTGTTTCATCGAAGGAAATGCGTTCTATTTGTACATGATGTCTGCTCATTCTTTAGTGTAGCTTGTGAAATAGCCGCGCCGCTTCTCCAATTTTTGTTGGAGTTTGCTCGGTTGCTGCAATGTACCAAGAACGCGAAAATATAATGCAAAATGCTACTTGTTGATATCTTGTTCTGAGTTTTTTTCCGGTTTGTATGAACTGTGAGTGTAGTTCTCACTTGTCTGAAAAAGTTAGACTACTGGTATAAGAGAGGTGTTCATATGTTCCGTGCAGATCCCTGGTTCAAAATGGGGGGATAGTACAAAGTATTACGGTTCAAAAAAATTACTTTTGGTATCAAGTGATACAAATTCACCTCTTCCTCAAATCAAAGATGTTCAATTTATTTTTGAAAAATCCAGTTGTTACACGTATGCTGACAATTAAGCTGTTAAGAAATAAAATTGTGAATTAGAAAGGGGAATTAGATGTGTTGGTTTTCCCTAACAAGACGTCCTTTGCTTCATTGATTTTGGAAGCAATATAATGGCTACCACCGGCGTCTGGATGATTTGCTACCATTACTCTCCTGTGAGCTTCCTTTATCTTCTCCAGGACAGCACTTTCTCTGCAAGGAAAAGAAACCATATTGGACATTAAGCAATTTAATTTAAGTAAATAGACACACTTTGGCACCAGATTTATATATACCTGACTCCAAGAATTAATGCTGCTTCCCTTGTTGTCATAACTTGCTCAAACCCACCGGGATAAAACCTCCTAACTCGAGGTGCGGTTTTAAATGTTTGCCATGCTCTTATCAAGTACCTAGCTCCCAAAGCAGCAGCTCCAACCGTACTTCCCACTAATATCGGAGATGCCTGAAAACAGAAACCACGAAAACAAAGCACAAGCGCATTCATGAAAAACCAATAGTAGTAGATTATCGACACATTATTTTCTACAAGAATAAGACACAACATATCTAGCGCTTAAACAGGTGTATGTATGCTAGCTCAATAACATCCGTTTAACATTAGAGGTCGAAAACATAATACGTTTTGAGGTTCAATTATGCAATCAAAACTATATGCAGAGAAGGAATTGCATACCACGACTAAAAATATGAACAACAGTTACTTTATCATGCCAAAAAAAACATGAATTCTGAAAACATAACGAGGATATCGAAAAGCGCAAAGGGTGTATAATCCTAAGCGGCAAAGAACAATATGCTCCTAAATCAAACGAAACAAAATTCTTAAGCGAAGTAAAATAAATAGAGGATTACCATGAAAAAACGACCAAAACGTAAGCTTAGAGTCTGAACTCCGATTCACAATCAATTGCTAATAAATTTGATGGTGTCGGTGTTAGAACCAGGGACTTTATATAGGTTGCGTTATAAAAGTTGGCTTGGGCATTAAGAAATCGTTGACCCACTAAGATGGCGGTTCCAGAGGATTCCAGCGTCCGGTTCACCCAATTTTAGCCGGTCCAAAGGGAAAAAGTTTAATTACCTAAACAGGCGTCTGAGAAGAAAAAATGATAAGTTTTCCTAAGATAAAACGACAAAAAGATCCATTAGGTTTGGAGTAGGTTTAGATTAGTCCTCATAATATTCCATCATCAGTTTTGGTCATCTAAATTTGTCTAAAATGAGCAGTTTTAGGGTGTGTTTGGTAGGAAAGAAAACATTTTCCGGAAAATGCTTTTTAATTTTTTCATCTTTGGTTGATTTAAATGTTTTGAAAAATATTTTCCTTATGAACTCATTTTTCTCCCATTGGAGGAAAATGTTTCCTTATCAAGAGAACAGAAAACATTTTTCAAAACTCCTTCTCAACCTTCTTACCTTATTCCCCACCCACACCCCCACACCCATCCACCTAACCCCACCCCACACCTACCCACCCCATCACCTCTCTCCAAAAAGTTTTTTTATTCTGTCATCACCCATCCTATTACCCTCCCCCCACCCCCGCAAAAAAAAGGTTTTTTTAAACTTTTTTTGGTGATTTTCAGATTACTGTTTTTTCCTTTTTCTGCACCACCTCCCCCACCCACTGCCCTCCCCTTCCCCCTTCTCCACCTGCAATTTTTTTTTTTACCTTTTTTTTTGTAATTTCAAATTGTTGTTTTTTCGTTTTTCTGCACACTCCCCCGGGAAAAAAATTGTGGGTTCAAAACTTTATCGCTTCAGTTTTAGGTTTTTCATCTTTGGTTTACGAATTCGAAATTTTACAAGTTCCAAAGTTATGAGTTCGGAGGTTTATGTGTTTGGAAATTTACGGGTTTAGAAATTATAAAGTTTACGGGTACGATATTTCCCGGTTTCGAAAGTTTAACGGTTCGGAAGTTTATAAAATTTGCGGGTTCGGAAAGTTGTTGGTTCGAAAGTTTATGACATCATGTTTATAGTATCTAAATTATTTATGAATACTCTTGAGAAGTTATTTTCCTTAATTTGTGTACCAAACACCAAAAAATAAATAAGAATACTACCTATTGGAAAATATTTCCTATACCAAACACACCCTTAATCTCTATCAATTATTTAACAAACTCTAATTGTATTATATTTAGTGGGAACTATGATGAAAACCTTAATGTGAACTCATACTTAAACATTTTATAATGAAAATAAATTTAATCAACAATCAAAGATATTTAAAACATGTCATAAGACAACTAAAATTGCTAAAACTGAAAATCCATACAGTTAGAGGAACAATTTTTAAAAATTATGTACGCAGAGGTGTTAATTAAGATATTATGCAGTATGGTCCTTGATCCACCAGCTGAGTAACCCAGTCATTCACCATAATTATAGGGAACAAAATTTAGTGGCGGATCCGTTAACACATCAAGGTACAACAAAGACGGTAGTAGTGTTTCACTTTTTTGGGACCCTTCATCAATTGTTTTGGACCTCCTTGAAGCAGTCTGCTAGGGAGAAGCAACCACATCATCGTACCGATCTACAAGATTTTACGCTCATGACTCGTAGAACTTACTTAGAGTCCTGTTACCAACTTGTCACGATAAAAAATCTCACCTAGTCGTGATGACACCTAACCTCAACATGCTAGGTAAGCCAAACAATAAATAACACAACTCAAATGAAAGATCATTAA
Source organism: Nicotiana undulata (assembly GCA_005239495.1). Classification (NCBI taxonomy): domain Eukaryota; kingdom Viridiplantae; phylum Streptophyta; class Magnoliopsida; order Solanales; family Solanaceae; genus Nicotiana; species Nicotiana undulata. The sequence goes on along the minus strand of ML258267.1, from coordinate 11,216 downwards.
TAAATAATAAATAAGATGGCAAAAATATTCATACAACTACCCCAAAGACTGTTAGTACAAGTCACGAGTCACTAAAATTTAGATTTACATCGTTGTTACGAAGAAGATATAACATATGTTTGAATATACATAAATAAAAGTACAAATCCTAATCTACCATGAATAAGTGGTACTTTATATCTAGAACGCTGGTGCATCGTCAATGCTAGCCTTCGTCATCCACAACAACTCAGCTCCAGTGCAAAAGTATGAGTACAATCGACCCCAATTACTCAGTAAGTATTAAGACTAACCTTGGTGAAGTACTGATGAGGTTTTTAAGTCATAAGATACTGATTTTACTTAACCTGTACAACTCAATAGCATAAACATATACACAACAAAAATATTGAAATCTAAGCATGAAGTACAAGTAAGGCCATCGATGCACATAGAGAAAAGATGCACAAACATTGTAAACAAACTAACACTTCTGCATTTAGAGAAGATATACATACGATAACAAGTAACCCATCAACAGTTTAACAACTCATCATATAGAGAAGTATAAGGACCCGATAGGTCATTTGCGCACTAGCTTTTATTTCTATATTTTGAGACCTTTATTAGCTTCATTTGATATTTCTTGATTTGTGTGCGTGATCCGTGTCGTTTTACAGAAAGTTTTTACATAAAATTTTGAAAAAAGTGATATTTGGCCTAAAACGAAACTTGAGTTTACCACGATCAACATTCTTGGTAAACAATCTTGGATTGGTATTTTAACGATTTCGGTAGGTTCGTATAATATTTTTGGACTTGTACGCATGTTTATTTGGGGCTTGGGTGATCTGAGCGTATTTTGGCGCGTTATGTGAAAAATTGTGAATGTGAGTATTAAGGTTGAAATTCTTGAGTTTTGATGATCGATTCGTGTTATTTAATGTTGTTTTAATAATTTGAGGTAGAGAGAAAGTTTGTATGATGTTATTATACTTGTGTGCATGTTTGGTTTGGATCCCGAAGGGCTCGAGTGCGTTTCAGATGAGTTTCAGTTGCTGGTGTTCTGTTGCTGATCTCACATTTGCAAGGTCAGGCTCGCAATTTCAAGCCTCATTTTTGCGGCAACGATCACATTTGCGAAATGGGAGCCGAGAATGGGATACCGCATTTTGGAACAATTGTAAGCTTTTGCAATAAGGTCTAGGATCACTTTTGCGATACTGGGGTCGCATTTGCGATACCTTGTTGAGTGGAGCAACTTTGTATTTGCAAGGGGGTGTCCTTCGCAAATGCAATGGTTTTGTCGCATTTGCAACGTTTGCATGATTGTTGCACTAGTCGCTTTTGCGATCAGTGTTTCGCAAATGCGGGCTTCGCAAGTGCGAACAAGAGTTTGCAACTGCGATACCTGCAACTGGATAAAAGAGGGAAAAATCAGAACTTAGCTCATTTCACTCTATTTTTCAACCCTAAATACTGTAGAGACGATTTTCTTGAGAATTTTTCTTCCCAAAATTATTAGTAAGCAACTTAACTAGTTTTTAATCAATTCCCATTATCTTTCATGCATTTTAACATCAAATCTAGGAATTTTATGGTAGGAATTAGGGGTTTGTGTAGGAATTAGGAATTTTATAAAAATGAGATTTAGATCTCAAATTGAGGTCGAATTTCAAAATAAATCACATAACCGGGTTCAGGGGTGATGGGTAATCGAGTTTTGGTCTGGATCTCGAATTTTGACCAAGCGAGCCTGGGGTTGACTTTGGTTGATCTTTTCAATTTCATCAAAGATTGAACCTTTTTCATTTGTGGGTAGTTTCTAAAGCTTATTTTAAACTGTTTAAACGATATTTGGCCAGATTTAGTTAGTTTGAAGGCTTGTTTGAAAGGAAAAGCCATGATTGGTTGTTAATTTAGTTGTGAAAAGAGGTAAATGTCGTGTCTAATTTTGACTTGAGGGAGTTAGGACTTGTTGGTCTATTTGTTACATGAATTATGTGTAGGAACGATGTATATGCGAGGTGACGAGGGTATATGTGCTATCATGGGTTAAAGCATGAGGGTTTGGCTATTTACCTTTATGTCAGTATTTATTCCATGTTATATTTGTTACATGCCTTAATTGCTACTTGTCCTTACTTGTTATCCATGCCTTATGTTATCTGTTATTTAATTGCTATTTGTTTCAATTTATTCATCCTCACTCAATACACGCTTACCTTCTATATGTTCCTACCTGTATTAATTGTATATTTCTATTCTCACATTTTTACTTGTTCTTATTGTCATTGCATTACTTGTTTCCCTTTGTTATGTCATTCTGATTATGTGAGTCATTTAGCTATTAAGGTTTGTGAATACGAGGTATTGGTTATTATCCATTTGTACTGGTAGTTCCGTGATGTTCTGTACGCGTTATTTCCCTTTTATATTGAGATTACGCTGTTGTTTGTGTTGAGACGTATATGCTTATGAGTTGATATTGGGAATGGCTTACGCACTGCAACAGTAGTGAAATGAAATGATATTGGGGACGAGTTGCACACCATAACAAATATAAATATGATATTGGGATCAGGTTGCACGCCGCAACAGATTGTGAAATGATATTGGGATCGGGTTGCACGCCGCAACACGTATTGTGATAAGTATTGGGATCGGGTTGCGCACCACAGTATGGTATGTTGTAGCTGTGTGTAGCTATAATGATTTATCTCGGTAATGTGATATGAGATTGTAAGATAATGTTATTCTGGGGCCCTCTGTTAGTTGGCCTTCAGATCCGTTTTTATGAGTTTATTACTTTATCTATCTGTATTCTGTTATTATTATTCGTACAAGTTTATAGTGAGTGTCATGTCATAACCTCGTCACTACTTCATGGAGGTTAGACTCATTACATATAGAGTACATGGGGGCGGTTGTACTCATACTACACTGCTGCACTTCTTGTATAGATCATGGTGTTGGTCCCAGCGGTGCGTAGAGGAGTTTCGCTCGGATTGACTTGCCATGAGACTTGAGGTAGAGTTTCTCGGCATCCGTAGTCCTGAAGTCCCCTTCTATATTGTTTTACTGTTATTCCAGTTTCAGATAGTTGTATTTCATTTCAGACCGTATTTGTAGTACTCTAGATGTTCATGTATTTGTGACACCAGATTTCTGGAAATAGTATAGACCGCGTTACTCATGTCTTTATCACATGTATTTGAGATTATTTCAGTCGAGAATTATTATTATCCTATTTTTAAATTTTTAAAAGTGATTAATTATTTAGCTAACGTTGTCTTGCCTAGTAAGTGAATGTTAGGAGCCATCACGGCCCCGTGGTTGGGATTTCGGGTCGTGACAATTTGGTATCAGAGAACTAGGTTGCCTAGGTCTCACGAGTCATGAGAAAGCTTACTAGAGTTTAGAGGATTGTTACGGAGATGTCTGTACCTATCTTCAGGAGGTTATAAGGTTTTAGGAAAATGTCAATTCTTTCCTTATTTATTGTGCAATTTTATTCAATCGCTAAAGTTTGAATCATTATATTCTTGTTCTCTCACATATGGTGATGACACGCACTGCATCCACATCCGAGCAGGAGCCATAGCCCCAGGTTGCAGCCACTACCACAGGTAGTGGCCGGGGTTGAGGTCGAGCCCAAGGAAGAGGCAGGGGAAGATCTTAGCCTAGAGCCCGTACTGCAACACCTATTGTAGAGCCTGTGCTCGAGTGGGAGGAGGAGGTCCCTATTCAAGCCATGCCAGTTGGACCAGCTTAGGTCCTAGAGGGGTTCATTTCCAGCCTCGTACTTCAGGACGCTCTAGTTCGCTTAGTGGGCCTTATGGAGAGTGTGACCCCGGCTAGTGCATTTCCTGTAGCACCAGCCATCTCTCAGGCTGGGAGAGGAGCCCTGACTCCCACTACTCATACTCGAGATCAGCTGGCTCTCATATATCAGACTATGCGGTTCCAACAGTTGGAGTAGTTCAGCCCTTTATCGCTACACAGATCAGGGAGAGATCCGTTATCTCAACAGAGTGGTTAAAGGGGTTGGACATGTTCACAAAGCTATTCCCTATTCATTTTGATGTTACACCTTCTATGGACCCACATGGTTTCTTGGACTGTTTCCATGAGGTGTTGCGCAACATTGGCATATTGGAGTCCAATGGATTTGACTTCGTGGTGTTTCAGATGACTGATCTGCCAAGAGATGGTGGCAAAAGTATGTTTCATTTAGGCTAACAAGTTCATCTCCACTCACTTAGGATTAGTTTTCACAACTATTCTTGGAGAAGTTCATTTCTTTTACCCAGAGAGAGGATCTTTGCAACCACTTTGAGCACCTATAATAGGGTAGCATGACAGTTACCCAGTACGAGACCAGATTTGTGGATCTATCATGCCATGGAACTATTTGGAACCCTACTGAGAGGGATATGGTGAGGAGACTTATAAATAAACTTAATTATGGTATCAGGCTACAGATGGTCATAGAACTTAGGGCGATATTTCTTTCAATAGAGTTGTAGAGGTAGCTAGATGGATCGAGAGGATTCGTAGTCAGGATAGGGAGGCGACATCTGAGAAGAGGCCTCATTGTCTTCTTTCTTACATCGTTTACAAGCTTTCTCTCATCCGCTTTTGCTTCTGGAATGGTCCTACAATCAAAGATATGTTATTTCATCATTGAAATCTAGATCTAACAATCTTACCCTTTTTGATGATGACAAAATAACATATAAAAGTAGTTTACTTACCTTTTTAGTTGACTCTCTTCCTACTGTAGTTGACTCCCCCTTGCTGAGCACCGTATGGTAGTCGACTGCCCTCAACATGGAAGCCATAAAGATATGTGAACTCGCTATGCTTGATACATGTGGCAGTCGACTCCCCCTCAACAGGGCAACCATAAAAATGTGTGTACTCGCAATACTGGATACATGTTACACTTATTTCTCCCACTTTGGAATCAACAAAAAGCATTATACTAGTAATAATATATTGAAAGAAATAGGCAAGAGTGATTGTCCTAACAAAAATAAGCAGGAGTGCAGAGATAGTCATGCTGGTGTAGTGATTGTCATACCAAAACAGCCAACAACTTGAAAACTAGTCCAAAACAAAACAAACAAAAAGATTGTCTTAAACATCCACCCATTCACAAATGAACGATGCAGAAAATAAGTGAGAGTATTGAAGATAGCCTCCTTTAGACGATCAAATCTAGAATTCACTCTAACAGATACCCATCGATCCTGTCATGCCTTTCCTTGAAATCATTTACAGCATTCTCTGCTAACTTGAGAATCTTGACCTTTATTTTTGATACATCAGACCCCGTCTCCTTTGAGATGTCATGAATATCCCTAATGGTTGATTGGGTAGAGGCAAGAATATTCTTGATGATGGTCAGCTTGGTGTCGATAGAAATTAACTTCTCCACAAATTTAGGATCACACACACTAGGAACTACACACTGGATTTAGATTTAGTCTGAACAACATTAACCTTTCCTTCTTGCTTTTTCACCCAAGTACCTTTAACAAAAACATACCCCATACTGGCAAAGGCTCTAGAGTTGTAGGGTATGGTGATAGAGACAAAATGGTAGTTGGAAATAGATATGTTGTGAGCTTCGAGGAGATGAGTGATAAGCATGTCATAGGGAAGACTTGTGGGATCATCAACAGTTTCAATCATGAAGTTTATGACCCAGGAGGACAATTTGACTTTATGCTTGGTCACTAGATAGTAAACAAGAAAGGTATCTCGCTGGGAAAAGGTAGAAAATGATCCATTGCGAGGGAGAAGGGTTGTTGCCACAATATGTTCAAGGACCTGAGTTCCAATCTAACATCACTAGGACCTATCTGATTTGGAAGAGAATCAGAGGGGGGCTCGGTTATGCAGCACTTTGTCTGATCAAAGGAAATTTCAAAGTCTTCAGTCCAGGTATTTTTGAACAACATAGAGAAACCAGCACACTTACACTGAAAAATTTAGTCAAACATGGAACAATCTAGAACAATGCGCTTTCCTACAACTAGAGATTCTAACTTATCAGCTTAGGGAACAAAGATTTGCATAAAACCTAACTAAGGCTTCATAAACTTTAGGGGGAGGAAGTGAAAGAAAGTTTTACCAACCTTAGAAATAAAAATGTTCCTTTACGTTGCAGTTGAGGGCTTCCATGTCACTCAAATCGATCACTCAGCCATGGACTATTTGTTTGGCTATGAAAACAATGAAGGTGTCTCTGTTTGGAGTATCCTAAAAGTTGATGTCAGACGCTAAAGAACTCGAGAGGTCTACTTTGGGTTTCTTTGGGGTGAAAGACTTAGAATTTTCTACCATGGGTTTTTCACCAAGACCTTTCTCATTCAGTCTACGCGCATCGTCGGAAAGCTCTGCCTGAGAGGGGGCAAAGCCTTCAGAGTGGTCTGAACCTAAATAAGCTGGTTTTGGGGGTTGTGAAGAAGGTTTTTCCCTGGAACGAGTGCTTTTTCTGGTGGAGGTAGAGGGGTTTTGGAGTTTTTCTCCATTAATAAGTTTAGGGAAAAGGTCTCTGAGTGATAGTACCAATAAAAGAAGAATGGGAGTGATGAGAGGGTTAAAAAGAGGGATTTGGCGGTTGAGTACAAAAAAGGAAAAGGCATCAGTGAAAGGACATGATAATTGATTTTCCTTTTTGGAGAGTTGTGACAGACGCGAAAAGGAGGGAAAACAGAGGCGCACAATTAATGACTTCTTACACACATAAGGAAATGATAAAATAGACGACAAAAAACATTAAGTAGTAACACATAAGTCCTAATTTTTATCACTAAGTGAAATTATGTCAAGTAATTTCCTTAAAACACAAAACCTATCTTCAATAAAGGGTTTTGTGAAAATGTCTGCTAATTGATCAATAATGCTACTAAACATCAATTCTATATCTCCTTTAAGAACACGATCTCTAGTGAAATGATGCTCAATACTTATATGTTTAGACCTAGAATGATGCACAAGGTTCTTCGAGAGACATATAGAGAGTCGCCATAAAAACTTTGAATAGGTTTAAAGGATAGTTCATAGTCACCCAACTGATGAGACATCTAGAGTAATTGAGCACAACATTCTCCAATAGTAATATATTCTGCTTCAGTTATGGATAGGGCTACCGATCCTTGTTTTTTGTTTTTCCACGAAATTAATGTTTTTCTTAGTGATTGACACGTTTCACTAGTGTTTTACCTGTCTTCTCTATCCCATGCAAGATGAACATCTGAAAAATCTTCAAGTTTAAAATTGTTAGATTGTGGATACCATAGTCCATAAGAGGTAGTTCCAATAAGATAACAAATTATTCACTTTACTGCAGTCAAGTGTGATTCCTTAGGAGCTGACTAAAACCTGGCACATTTACACACCGACATAATATCTAGTCGACTAACAGTTAAGTAAATCAAAGATCCAATCATCCCACAGTACTTAGTTTCATCTACTGGATTTCCCTTCTCATCTTTGTCAAGATTTGTTGAAGATCTCATGGGTGTACCAATCGCTATAGCGTTACTCATGCGAAAATTTTGAATTAAATCCTTTCTATACTTGGTCTGACAGATAAATGTGCCTTTCTCTGATTGTTGAATTTGGAGTCCAAGAAAAAATATAAGTTCTCCAATTATGCTTATTTCGAACTCACTCTACATGAGATTTGAAAATTCTTTGCACAAAAGGGAGTTAGAACTACCAAAAATAATATCATCAACGTAAATTTGAATAATGAGATTACTTTCAGAAGATCTTTTGATAAATAATCTAGTATCTACTTTAGATCTGGTGAATCCATGGTCATTTAGGAATGATCTTGGCCTTTCATACCAATCTCTAGGAGCTTGCTTTAGTCCATAAAGAGCTTTAGTCAACTTATACGCATGTTAAGGAAATTGTAATTTTTCAAAACCAGGAGGTTATTTTACATATACCTCCTCACCAATAAAACAATTAAAGAAAGAACTCTTAACATCCATTTGAAAAAGTTTAAAGCCTTTAAAAGATCCATATGCAAGCAATATACAAATTGATTCTGACCGGACTATCGGGGCAAAGTTTTTATCATAGTCAACTTCTTCTTGTGAGTAGACTTGAGCCACCAATTTGGCTTTGTTCGTGATCACCTTTCCATCCCCGCTCAACTTATTTCTGAATACCCATTTTGTTCCAACGATTGTGGCATTTGCTGGCTTAGGCACTAACTTCCATACTTGATTTTTATCAAATTTATCAAGTTCATCCTGCATAGCTTGTACCTAGCTAGAATCCTTTAAGGCTTCATCAACCTTCTTTGCTTCAATTTGAGAGATAAGTGCGATGTTGGCCTTTTTCTTGAAGGCTCCCATGGTATTTATTCCATCGTTTGGATTTCCTATAATGAACTTATGTGGATATTCAGGTTCACTCCTCCATTCATTTGGTCTTGTTTCAGTAGATTGAGTAGTCAACTCTTTTTGAGGTTTAGTCTGGTTACTGACTGATTCATTAGTCGACTCTGTAAGTTAGCTGCTACTGTTAGTGGACTTGTACGGTTCCTGAGACTCGGTTGTCTTCGATACACTTTGATTTGTATCTTCATCACCTGTAATGATTCCTTTATCGGCCATAGCGTTATTATCATAAAAAATAACATGAACTGATTATTCTACACATAATGTACATTTGTTAGAATCCTAAAAGATCTAATATTAATAGAATAACCAAGAAATATACCTTCATAGCTCCTAGGGTCGAACTTAACAAGATTATCCTTACCATTGTTATGAATGAAGCATTTACTGTTGAACGAATGAAAGCAACCTATATTGGGCCTTTACCGTTCCGCAGCTCATATGGAGTCTTCTTTAGAATTGGTCGTATGAGACATCTGTTGAGAATATGGCATGTTGTGCTGGCTGCTTCTTCCCAAAAATAGTTTGGCAGCGAGTGTTCTAATATAATTGTTCTTGCCATATCTTGCAAATTTCTATTCTTGCGTTCATTTACTCCATTTTGTTGAGGTGATCTTGGGGCTGCGAAATTGTGAGTTTTTCCTTGATCATTGTAGAATTCTTCAAATGATCTGATTTCAAATTCACCTCCATTGTCGCTTTGTATGGTTGAAATAAGATATCCCTTTTCTCTTTCAATTCTTTTGTAGAAAATTTCAAAGTTTTTCAAGGCTTCATATTTGTGAGACAAGAATATCACCAATGTAAAGAGTGAGTAATCATCAACAATAAAAAATGCATATTGTTTGCCTCCAATGCTGGCAGTGCTAGTAGGTTCAAATAAATCCATGTGAAGTAACTGTAAGGGCTTTTAGTGGACACAATATCCTTGAATTCGAAGGAGTTTCTTGTTTGTTTGCCAAGTTGACATACATTTCTAGAGAAGTTGAGTTTGGGAAGGCCAATAACTAGGTCATGTTTGGAGAAACTTTCAATCAGGTGCATGCTTGCATGACCACGTTTATTATGCCAACACCATGGATCATTAGATATGGACTCTAAACAAATGTGATAATCTAGATTTTCAATGCCGTCTAGAATATAAACATTTCCATACCTTTTTCCTGGCAGAACGATTTTACTTGTCTCATCTTTAATGGTGCAACCTATTTTCTTGAATTTGACTTCATATCCTAAATCACACAGTTGGCTTATGCTCAGAAGGTTATAGTTGACTCAGTCCACAAGACACACTTCTGTAATATCACAGTTATTATAGAATGGAACTATACCGGTGCCAACGATCTTACATTTTGAATCATCATCAAATTTGACATTTCCTCCATTTATTTTTGTGACCTCTTTGAATAGATTCTTGTCCCCCGTTATGTGACTAGAACACTCACTGTCAAAATACCATTTCCCCTTTCGACTCTTTCTGTAGTGTTCCTGCAAAATACAATTATAACCTTCTATTAGGTACCCAAGCTTGCTTGGGTCCTTGTTGGTTAGCTCTAGTAAGATCAGGACTATTTTTAGGCTTCGAAATCCATCTCAAAATATTTAATTTACGAAATCTACAAAAGGAATACTTATGACCAGTCTTATTACATTGCGTTTGCTGTCAATCAGCTTTCACAGTTCATGCACCAGCCAACTTACCTCCACTGGAAAGCTGCCAAACGTGTTCTACGTTATCTCAAGGCTACATCTACCCTTTCTCTTTATCTTGCTCCTCATGCCCCGTTTGATATCATTACTTACTCGGACTCTGATTGGGATGGAAATCTAGATGACAGGTGCTCCACTAGTGTTTAAGTTGTGTTCCTTGAAGTCTCACATATTAGTTGGTCTTCTAAGAAGCAACTAACAGTAGCTCGCTCCTCCAATGAAGCTGAATATAAGGACATTGTCAATGCAGCCGCAGAAACAATTTGAATTTCCAACCTTTTGAGTGAACTTCTATCACGACCCCAAATCCTAACAGGCCGTGATGGAGCCTATCGTGGAACTAGGCAAGCCAACCATCACCTTATTATGCGTTCATTCAATTATAACAGTTCACAATTAAATAATAAGCATGCAACCATAGCATAAATAATATAATAAGTCTTAGCATCCCCATAATATTCTAAACAACCTCCCAAGAACTGGAGTCAATAGTCATGGGCATCTAAGAATAAATAAATCTAACTCTGCTAAAACTATAATGTATATCTCTGAATCAAATGCTAAAGCTAAACAAGGAAGGGAAATGGAGAAGCTGTGGACGCTGGACAACTACCTCGAAATCCCGTGAACTTCTGCTATCGAACCTACGTCAACTACTGATGAGAGCTGGTACCTGGATCTGTACACAGAGGCACATGGAGTCTTTATGAGTACGCCAACTCAGTAGTAATGAAAATAAATCACAGTCTGAGTAATATAAACACACAGAACATGTACACCATTCCACAAAACCAGTAAAACACCAAGTCACCATGTAACATTCATCAATCATAAGTTCGAAATCAGTTTCCAGAAAACCTTTGAAACAAGTGCAATATCAGTATATCTCAGTAAAACCAGTGTGAAAACGAAGTAAATCATAGTTTGAAAACTCAGTAAAACCTTTCATAAAACTGCCCCTCAGGCCATAATCATTTCTCGTAACAATATTTTTCAGTATCAGCCTATCAGGCATCCTCACAATCACTCTGCCTGTCAGGCAACCTCACAATCACTCTGCCCATCAGGCAACCTCACAATCACTCTGCCCATTAGGCA
>ML258266.1:43557-86521 GCA_005239495.1 Nicotiana undulata | reverse complement strand
GCACGAGGGGACATGTCGTGTCTTTCCTGTTCATTATATGTTTGAGAAGCTATACTTCTGCCTTACCTTTACGTTTCATTTATTATCTTGTACTGATGTGTTAGCATACTGTTACCCTATCTCCCCAGCATGTTCTCCCCGTATCTGTCTTACTTGCTTATTTCTGTTGCCATTTTTCCTGCTATTATATAAAATTGCACAGGTACATATGTAGTGTTGGTCCTAGCCTCGTCACTACTTCGCCGAGGTTAGGCTCGACACTTACTCAGTACATGGGGTCGGTTGTACTGATGCTACACCTGCACTTCTTTATGTTGTGCAGACTACGCAGCCGGACCCGGAGATCACTGACGATCGGAGCATCTCATTCAGTCACACAGGAGACTCGAGGTAGACCCGCAGACGTTCGTGGGCCTTGACGTCACCTTCTACTTTCCACTTTCAGCTCTGTCTTACTTTGTATTTCAAAGACAGTCTTATGTATTTATTTCAGACCTTTTGTTTGTAGTAATCTCTTAGATAGTCCGTGAGTATGTGACACCAGTTCTGGGATTTGTTTATGGGTTTCATTTCGAAAGTGCTATGTTGTATTTTAGTTATCCTGTTCGTATTTGTTGCTAATGAGTTTTATTCAGTTCAAACATTGGCTTGTCTAGCGGGTTCAACGTTAAATGCAGTCATGGCCCGAAGGTGGGATTTCGGGTCGTGACACACACCGTTAAACATGACAAGAGCAAATTTTCCACTTTTCCCCCTTCTCTCTCTTTTAATATAAAATTAGATGATGTACTCGTGCGATGTACGGGCCCAATTATTTTTTTTTTCTTCTTCTTTTTGTTTTCTTCCTTTTAATAATTCTTAGTCTATTGCTAATTACACACTCTCTATTCCTTTAGGGAAAGAAGAAAGAGAATAAGCTTTGTGTAATAACGTATAAAACAACGATTACATGTATTGTTATTTATCTTTTGCATTATGTGCATTTTAATTTTTCTGAAATCGTATTAATATACCAATTGCTTTGAAATATGTGTCGAAGTTTAATGCTTTACTATACAATAATTAGATAATAATTCAAATAGGATTTAAATTAATTCTACATAGGGTCTACACTTTTTTATTTTAAATTTTTTTTGCACCACTAAGCCTTAAATTAATTACTATAAAATAATAATAAAAAAGCCAGTTGAAAAATAAGTCGTCATGTATTTTTCTGATTGTTTAAACCGAATGATATATAATTTTATTCTTTTAGTATTTTCGATTGTGTTAATGTATAACTTTTTCCTTTTTATACTAACCAAAATTTGAAAACTAAAACATATTAATATTATTCCCAAATAGTGTATGAAAGGGTATTGTTTGGTCCTTTGAAATAATAATCGTGATTTTTAATTATTATGAATTTTAACAAAAAAAAATTATATTTTGTTCTAGTTGAATGCCATAATATTAAAAATAAATTAATATCTCGATCACGCCAAATACTAATCAAATTGACCTTAAGTTGAAATATTGCAGTTTTTTATAATTTTATTTGATATGATTGAGATACTATTTAGGGTATAATGCAATTTTCATCACAATAGTAGTATTTGTTGAGATTTTTTAAAAATAGTTAATTATATATTTATGTATTTTGAAATTTATATAATATTGAATTCTTATTGAATAGAGTGTGTACTCAACTAACTTCGATCATAGAGGAAGAAGTATAATCATATATGACGATACTTCTCATACTTCCTAATATATAATGGTTTTTAAAAGAAAAGAATTTCACAAATTAATTGTCTTAATTTTTACTTTAGATATTCTCAACTCATATTTTAGAGAGGGGATACTTATTATACAATTTGAATAAATTTTTAATATTCTATAATAAGAAAGGGGATTTGAAACTATATTTCTTTCTTAAATATTTTTTTTTAATTTTATAAAGTATTCCAATTGAAATTGCTATTTAATAAAAGTTTTGTATAAAATGATATTAATTTATAATGATATAATAATATTTTAATGTAAATCAACATACATTATCACTAATTCTATTTTAATGAAATTGTCTTTACCTGGAATAGTTAATAAATAAAATAAATAAAATAATATTTCTTAAGGAGATAAAAAGAATTGCCATATATAAATGTATGTGACCTTAGTATTTTCAATCAGGTGAACATTTAAATTATAAAATTATCAAAAAGATAATTTTTCTAGTTGAAAATACTTATTGAAAAATAATAGTAACAATCAAGTAATACATTTAATGAAGATAGTGAAGGTTGAATGGAAAGTGAGGCCCACCAGACTTTTGAGCCTAATATACAAGCAAACAATGCACTAATATATTTGAAATGACCATTATGCCCTTGGTCAACCTCCTCTTCTCTCTTCTATATAATAAAGTAATAATAATAATTATATTCTATCTTTAATATAATATTTTTCCTTTGAATTCTATATCGAATCATGATTCATGTTGGCTATATTTAGTTTGTTAGAATGACTTTTATCATTATTATGGATGGCTTTTATTTTTTGATGATTTCCTTGAGCTTTTAATGATAGTCGTACAATATAGAATCATAAGAATCATTTGCAGGCATCAATAATGTCATGACCCAAATCCAATAAAGGTCGATGGCGTCGAACATCACTGTCAGGCAAACCAACACCAAGAAGTTAATTAAATCTTTACTCTTAATACTCTTGAAATCATCCCTTTTCATTTCATTAGATAATAATTAATGAACACTCACTGAGTAAACAATAATATCTTTAATAAATTTAAATAGTGAATAAATCCCATAGTCATCCCAGAACCCGGCGTCACAAGTGCATGATAAAATTCCTAGGAAAACAAATGAAATATGTTAACCATCCGAAATACAAATAGGACAGTAGGAAAAGTACAACACAATACTCTGAAGGAGACTCTGCTGGCTGCGGGTCGTCTCGAGAGGTGCAACTCATCTAAGTCTCAATATCAACCATGTCGTCGCGCCAAGCTACGCCACTTTGCAACAAAATGCACATCAAGTGTAGTATGAGTACAAAAATAACGCGTACTGATGTGTGGCTATAATTCATGGTTTAACGCATTATGTGCCTTACATTTTACGTGCTTTAATGGTAAAAATACACCTCGTTTGAGCATAATGGAGTCTATTTCATGTGTAGGTGAATTGGAGATGGAAACCGAGCTAAATGGATGCATAAACGTCAAAAATGCGCTCAAGAATCAAAAAGGGTTGACCCTGGCCTTATCCAGGCGCCACTCATGTAAAGCCTGGTCCTACCAGGCGTTACCCAGACGTTAGGCATGTAAAGCCTAGTCCTACCAGGCGTTTCCCAGGCGTTAGGCATGTAAAGCCTGGTCATACCAGGCATTTTCCAAGCGTTAGACACATAAAGCCAGGTGTAACCTGGCGTTTGGCAGACATTTTCCTTGTAACGCCCGATCCAAGATCAGGCCCAATCCAAGTTTTAAAGGCTTTAAGTGTTTCCCGGCTTGACTAGGAGTAACCTACACGTTTACGGCTTGTCCCAAAACATATAAATAGACCCAAAAACACAACTTTGAAGGACTTTTGCCATTGGAGACAAAGGGGGAAATCGTGGAACACTACTCAGAAAAATAAAACATTGATTTTTACATCCTTTATTCCTTACTTTGTAATTTAATTATGCAAGTTATTTTGGAATTTATTACTACGATCATGATTAGCTAATTTATTTAGTCTAAGGTTTTGGTGGAACCCGTTGAGGATGAACTTATTGTTATATTAATATAGTTTTCTTGATTTTCATCTCTATTTGTTCAACTACGTTCTTGTTGTAGTTGATTAATGGACCCTCAATTAGTTGTTCCTATTTAGTGTGTATCTACTTGAGAGAGAGTGCATATTTAGGTAATTGTTGAACAACATCACTCCCAAAGTATAGGAGAGATCCATAACCGAGGGTTTAAAGGTTGGATTAGAGATAACGATACTTTGGGTGCAATCTAAAGTGAACTATAATACAAGTTAGCTAGCGTAGCTCGAGAGAGTGCGTCTAGTAGATTATCATTATGACTCGAGAGAGATTTATGATGGCTTGAGTGTTCATGATTGATTGAGATAATTAGGCCAAACTATAGGAAATATACAAGAAGAGATTCCATCAACGGGGGAAACCATAACCTTAGATCCTTATCACATCTGCTTATGCCTCAATATTAGTTGTCTTTTAGTTTATTTGATTTCATTCAGTTGTAGTAGTAAAAATACCGAAAAGTGATATTCATAACCTTTGGGAAATTGATTATTGGGAATTGAGTAGTCTAACAACAATAATTGATAGGTTAATTCCCCGTGGGATTCGACTCTGGGTTAAATACTCAGATTATATCTGCCAGCGATTCATCAAAGATTTCTCCAAGATAGCCAACTCCCTCTGTAAGTTGCTTGAAAAAGATAACCCCTTTTTGTTTTCTAATGATTGCAGGGTGGCTTTTGAGGAGCTGAAAAAGTGGTTAGTCACGGCACCGATAATTGTTTCCCCCGACTAGGAGCAACCGTTTGAACTCATGTGCGATGCTAGTGACTACGCAGTGGGAGCCGTGTTAGGTCAGCACAAAGATAAAATAATTCACCCCATTTACATTGAGTGGAGCTCAGTTGAACTACACAGTAACCAAAAAGGAGATGTTGGCGGTAGTGTTCGCCTTTGACAAGTTCAGGTTTTACTTGATCGGGTCGAAGGTGATTGTGTACACTGATCATGCAGCCATCTGATACTTGATTGAGAAGAAAGAGTCCAAGATGCACCTAATTCGTTGGGTGCTGCTACTGCAAGAATTTGATTTGGAGATTCGTGACCGCAAGGGCACGGAGAACCAAGTCGCTGACCACCTGTCGCGACTTGAAGGTGCTGAGAATGCAGTAGAATCCGAGGATATTCTGGAAACCTTTCCAGACGAGCAACTACTTTCCATGAGCATGGAGGATGTGACATGGTATGCAGACATTACAAACTACCTGGCAAGTGGTATTGAACCTTATGAACTCTCATCTGTCCAAAAGAAAAGTTTTTATCGTGACTGCCGCAATTACTATTGGGATGAACCTCACTTGTTTAGAATTTATATTGATAACATGATCCGGAGGTGTGTCCCCGAGATAGAGCAATTTTCTGTTTTGCAGGCTTGTCACGCATCAGCGTATGAGGACATTTTGGAGGAGTTCGAATAGCAGCTAAGGTGTTAGAGGCCGACTTCTACTGGCCAACTGTGTTCAAAGATGCTCACCAATGGGTGAAAGGCTGTAATGAGTGTCAAATGACGGGGAACATATCTCGTCGTCATGAGATGCCCATGAACCCGATACAAGAAGTGGAGGTGTTTGATGTGTGGGGGATCGACTTCATGGGTCCCTTTGTCAGTTCCTATGGCAATAAGTACATACTTGTTGTTGTAGACTACGTGTCCAAATGGGTGGAAGTTGCAGCACTACCCACCAGTGATGCAAGAGTGGTGGTGGGGTTCTTGAAGAAAAACATATTCACCCGTTTTTGGATACCAAGGGCCATTATCAGTGACGGAGGCACTCACTTCTGCAATCGTGTCTTCGAAAAGCTACTGGCCAAGTATGACGTGCGCCACAAGGTGGAAACCCCTTATCACCCTCAGACGAGTGGGCAGGTTGAGGTATCAAACCATGAAATCAAGAGTGTGTTGACCAAAACGGTAAACTCCACAAGAACTGATTGGGCGAAAATGCATGATGACGCACTTTGGGCCTATAGAACTGCATTTAAAACGCCAATAGGTATGTCTCCGTACAAATTGGTTTTTGGAAAGGCATGTCACCTGCCTGTAGAGTTGGAACATCGAGCTTGGTGAGCGCTGAAACAGTTGAGCATGGATCTTGATGTTGCGGGTGCAAGTCGAGTCACGGAGCTGCATGAGTTGGAAGAATTTAGGTATCAAGCATTTGAAAGCACAAGGTTGTACAAAGAAATAATGAAGAGGTTACACGATAAGAACATTGTGGACCGAAACTTAAAACCTGGAGATAAGGTACTGCTCTATAACTCAAGATTGAGATTATTTCTGGGTAAGCTCAAGTACCGATGGTCTAGACCATTTTGTGTGGTCGAAGTATTCCCCTCCGGTGCTGTAGAGATTGCCTCTGAAGATGGGTCCAACGCATTCAAAGTTAATGGGAAGAGATTAAAACTATATGTGGGGATGGACAAGACCAAGGAAGTGTCTGTGGTGCATATTGTTGAACCTCAGAGGTCGAGCGAGCCTTAACTACGCTTATTATACGTCGTGCCACGACGTTAAATCAGGCGTTGCATGAGAGGAAACCCATTGAGTTGTGGTAATTGTCGTTCCACGACATTAACTAAGGCGCTTGTTGGGAGGCAACCCAATTCGTAGTTAAATCTTAGTGTAGCTAGAAGTGTTTCTTTGGTTTGTAGGTACTAACAAGTTGCAGGTGAACTTGGGCGAAATGAGCAGAGTTTTAGCGTCACGGGAAATTGGGACAAAGCCATGGTCGAGTAGGCTTTAGGCCTCTAATGCCCAGTTAACGCCAGGGAAAGCAGGCTTTAGGCCTGTAACGCCCAGCTAACGCCAGGTCCTATCAGGCGTCAGGCTTGTAACGCCCCTCTAACGCCAAGTCCTATCAGGCGTTAGGCCTGTAACACCCCTCTAACGCCAGGCCAATGTGGCCTTAGGCCTGTAAAGCACGAATAACGCCAGGTATGAATTTTCTTTAGACTTTTAAGCTCCCCTACCTCATGTTGGGTGAATTACACCTCACGAAAACACTCTCACTCACAGAATTTTCTCCCAAGCACACCTTACTTACAACCACACCAAAACACATCAATTTCTACACAGATTTTCACCACAACACACACACATTACACAAATTGATTGCTCATCAACACATAATCACCATCGCATTAACACCAACATTGAGGAAAAATCTAGTTTTGTCAGTTGTTCACATTCATCCGAATTCTCAAGCATCCTACCACTCATCAAGCTTCAAGGTATGATTCTATTTCTCTCCTTTGTTATTTAGAATTGGGTGTAAAGAATGAGAGATATTTGTGCTTCATTGATGGTGGTTCTTCATGGGTTTATATATTTCATGGTAACATTGTGTTGTGTACCCCAATCCCCGAAGTCCTTTAGGAATGGGCTGAAATTGTGGAACTACGTGGTATTATGGAACCCCAAACCGATTTGGG
Source organism: Nicotiana undulata (assembly GCA_005239495.1). Classification (NCBI taxonomy): domain Eukaryota; kingdom Viridiplantae; phylum Streptophyta; class Magnoliopsida; order Solanales; family Solanaceae; genus Nicotiana; species Nicotiana undulata. The sequence goes on along the minus strand of ML258266.1, from coordinate 79,273 downwards.
TAAATGAGGTAGTCCCTCAAGTCCATAAGAACCCCCATGGCAATTGTGCTGGCCAAATGCTCGATGTAACGCCTCAATGGCAGTATAAGTCCCGCTTGGAGCCCGAGTCTCCGGGAAGAACCACTAGTGTCGTGCAATCTTGCAACACAATGAAATTTTAAGTGTGGGGTGGCTCACGAGAAGCCAATGTGTGGCAGTTATGCTTCAATTATTAAGACACTTCCGAGGTGACGTTTGAGTAACCTTGGCGAAGTGGGCAAGATTATGTGTGTAGTATATAATGTGACATTCCCTAACTACTTATCGTTTGCGCAGGAAGAACGATGCCTCCCAGAAAAGAAGTTGACAAAGGAAAGGCCACGTCCTCAGCTTTAGCTAAGGCCAAGGCGAAACCCCCCACCACCTCCGAAGAAAAGAAAATGGGGAGATGCCACTTCAAGTATGACAAGTGAAGAGGCAGTGGTAGCTGTGGCTGCCATGAGATAGCAGCCCCAAGGCTAACGGGAATACGGCATCAACAACATACATGCACATTCAAGGAATTGGTATACACGCTGCAAGCCCAAACATGTCCACCCTGAAGGAGCTATTCGGGAAAGAAGTGTGCAGACAAAATTTCCAACAATTTGGAGGAGTATTCATGAGTTGGGGTTAGGCTACGTGTTTAAGCACAATGGGAATATCAACCTTAACCTAGTCAGGGGGTTCTATGCAGGGTTTGACCCTAAAGAAACAGAGGAATTGGTGCCAATCCGTGGGCGCCTAATATATTTTTTGACCAAGGCTATATGTGATTGTTTAGGTGCTCCGAATGTTCTTGTGGAGCCATTAGAGAAATTCATCCGCCGACCTACCTATATAGAGTTGATCCACAGACTCTGTGGGGTCAACTATACGGCTGCTTGGGTTCGAGACAGGGTCACTAATCGCAAAAAAAGTTCCCCAAAAAAAGATGAAAATTGAGGCCCAAGTGTGGCTTAAATTGATTAATGCAAGGATACTACCGTGCGACCATGACACCTTGATCAGCCGAGAAAGAATTTGTGTCCTCTATTTCCTTATGACAGGGCAGAGAGTGAATGTGGGTCATCCTATCCGCTATCAAATGGCGTCGGTGAGGACCAATAAAAGAATTGATCGAACACCATTCCCCAATTTTCTGACTCAGTTCCTGCTTCATGAGAAGGTGGCGATAGAGCCCGACTTTGACCATACTATTGATCAGCTCATCAGAGAGACTGACATCACAAGCTTGCGGCTTAAAGAAGAGGCTTCATTGACAAATGCTGAGCGCAATGCGCGGGCTGATAGCTTCATGGCCCATCTTTATGGGATGATGGATTTGCAGTTGCGTATAGGGGGACACCCATCTTCAGTTGATGAGAGGAATGAGTTGGAGCAGCGATAACCGCTCAATGCTCATTCTTAGTAGATGATTGAAGCAGGTGAGGGATATAGGCTCCCGGATGACGAGGATATCAACACACCTGAGCAATCTGATGCAGAGCCGATGCACTCGGATGATGAGGATGATGAAGAAGATGAGCACGATGAATAATGGAGAGCGTCAGAGGATAAAGATGCTGCTTGACCAGGGAGTTTCTTGCACCCTACTTTTACTTCTTGCATGCACTGAGGACACTGCATGATTTAAGTGTGGGGTGTTTTAGATAACTGTTGTTGTTTGCTGGTTAGACAAGTGTTGTTGTTTGTGCTGTTGTTGTTTGTGTCATTTTTTTAGGTAATCTTTTTGTTAGTTTAATTGTTTTTGTTAGTCTTTTTGTTTTAGGTAGTATTCCTCTTAGTTTGGAGCAGTAAAAAAATGTATATATATATATATATATATGTGTGTGTGTGTGTGTGTGTGTGTGTGTGTGTGTGTGTGTGTGTGTGTGTATGTGTGTGGACTCTTCCCGACGATGGATCTCTTAGACAGTTTTTTCTGAGGGAAGTAAGTCTAAAGAAAATACCAAAAAGATTTTTTTTGTTTTAGGTAGTGTAGTAATTCCCCCTTGGTTTTTCTTTGGGTTGCGGTTCTTTTCCAAGGGTTTTTAATTGAACCGGGTGTAGGTAATTTTTAATTTTTAGGAGTAGGAACCACGAGGCTAGGAAATTAATCGCAGCAATATCTCTGAACTTTGTGATGCCTTGAGAATAGTCAGTACTCTGGTTGTGACACTTAGGCTCAATTTTTGACTCTAGGATAAATACCTTAAATCGTGGATTCTTACATTTGCTTAACTGTTTTGACTGGAGTGTCGTGAAAAAAAAAACAATACTGAATGAGTTATGTGCCATGCCTGTGTGAGATTTTGTATTTTATGCATTGCATTTGATGTCTAGAACTTGCCCTGTGTGTGCGCGAAGCGAAATAGTAGTATTGTTTAGTCTAGGAAGTATTATAGGTATTTCTTTGTTAAGACAGATATATAAAGTTTACCCACCTAATTTTTATGTATTGTAGTTAACCCTGTTGAGCCTATTATCATGTTTCTTTGGTAACCACATTACAAGCCATACCCCTTTTGTTTGAACCGATCATATATTTGAACCTTGTCACCTCTCGTAAGCACTTGAATTGTGATGAATTATGGAAAAGTTAAAGTGTGGGGTTGTGGGTTGGCTTTTGAGTGGAACAATTGAAATAAGGAGAAAGGTGCATTAAAAAAAATAGTTGTGAATCGAAGCCACTTAAAAAACAAAAAAAGAAGAAAAGAAGAAAAAGAAAAATATGACAATAGTATATCGTATGAAAAATAAGTATTGATGATTGTGGCTAGTGATATATGTGTGCTTAAGAAATATGGGGTAATATAAATTGAAGTAAAGGTGGAATGTTTGGTTTGACATAAGTACGAACTTGAAGGTTAAAGTGTTTGTATTAAAGTGCTTAAGGGAGGTGTAGTCACTCAGTCCAAATGTATCCTACCCGACCTGCAGCCTACATTACAACCAATGAAAGTCCTAATTGATCTTAGACTGAATGAACTCGATTAGTAGAGTATAACAATACGGGCAAGCCTATGGTACTTCATTTGTGGCATATGAATGTTATTTCTTAGAGCGAGCAAATTTTGTCTATCTTGAGTTCTTATGTCTTAAAAATTCATTGTGCGTGGAACTAGCTCTTTGATTTGGTGAGGGCACATGATTCATAAAGGAAAGGTAATGTTGTTGACCTCTATGTTAGAGTAGTTAGTGAATTGTGAATAAAGCATGGTATTTGTGAGTCGATTATTGAGGCGAGGATGTCACACCTTTGTGCTTAAACTATTTTAAAAATTCTTGGTATACCGAGTCAAGGGATTTGCTTAATAAGTTGTGTTCATGGGTGTAGTTTAATTGCTCGAGGACGAGCAAATGTTTAAGTGTGGCTATAATTCATGGTTTAACGCATTATGTGCCTTATATTTTACGTGCTTTAATGGTAAAAATACACCTCGTTTGAGCATAATGGAGTCTATTTCATGTGTAGGTGAATTGGAGATGGAAGCCGAGCTAAATTGATGCATAAACGTCAAAAATGCGCTCAAGAATCAAAAAGGGTTGACCTTGGCCTTATCCAGGCGCCACTCATGTAAAGCCTGGTCCTACCAGACGCTACCCAAGCGTTAGGCATGTAAAGCCTGGTCCTACCAGGCATTTCCCAGGCGTTAGGCATGTAAAGCCTAGTCCTACCAGGCGTTTTTGATGTTTTAGACGTCAATACCACACAAGAATATAGGTTAAAAGTGTGGTACCCAATTTTTCAAGTGTTGTCTCACAAGAAGAACCTGGATCTTCTTTGTGTTTCAACTTCTACTGGCGCGGAATATAAAAGCAGTAAAGTAAAAACACAGAGATTTTTACGTGGAAAACACCTGGCTCAAAACGTGAAAAAAACACGACCTACTCCACAGTAGGATTTTCTCAAACTCTTCACTAAAAACTCTGAGCCAAACGGACTTACAAAATAAACTCTTTTGTAATCCTAGGACTAACTCTAATCCCTTTGNCTTCTAAGAAAGCTGATAAGATACAATATTGAAACACCTACTACAATCAACTAGACTCAATACATAAATGATGAACTGGTTCTTTTAGCTGATCTGTAGCCTTTGTATCGCACAATAAATCTACTTGCAAAATAACTCTGGGAATTTTGCTTTCAGATCTTATTCACTTCAGTACTTGTGCGTCTCAAATTCCAGCAGAAATACTTCAAGTATTTATAGAGTCAGTAGTTGAGTTTGTCGATCAATTCTAGTTCAACTCTTCCTGGGAGAAAGAATTCGAATTAAACTCAACTTCCTTCCTTTGTTACTTTCCTTGCTGAATTCAACTTCTATTCTCTCATCAGTTTGCAACCTTTTCGCATTAGGAGACAATTTCTTGGTTCATTGATAAGTCACAATCACAAATATCTCCTATGCATATACGGTTCATGTGCCAGCTATTCAGTTCAAGAATGTGTGCTTTGATGGACCTGGTTCAACTGGTCAGACATTTGTCAATCTTCAAAACTATGCAGTGACTTGAGTCAACAAAGTCCCCATTTTTTATGATGACAAACTCTGTGCTTAATCCTATATACACTTCAAACACTTTGTACTATTTTAAGCATTAATCATAGAGAAACCAGGTTCATTGGGTTATAAATATCTTCAGCACATAACACATATCTTCCCCCTTTTGGCATCATCGAAAAGTTGCAAAATGATCCTCTTATGTCACGACCCCAAATCCTAACAGGCCGTGATGGCGCCTATCGTAGAACTAGGCTATCCAACCAACACTTTACTACGCATTTGTTCAATTATAACAATTCACAATTTAATAACAAGCATGCAACCATAGCATCAAGTAATATAGTTAAGTCTTAACGTCCCAATAGCAGTCTAACAAACCTCCCAAGAACTGGAGTCAATAGTCATGAGCATCTAAGAATAATTAAATATAACTCTGCTAAAACTATTATATATCTCTTAATCAAATGCTAAAGCTAAATAGGGAAGGGAAGTGGAGAAGCTGTAGACGCTGGACAGCTACCTCGAAATCCCGTGAAATGCTGCTATCGAACCTGCATCAGCTACTGTTGCGAGCTAGTACCTGGATCTGTGCACAGAGGCATAGGGAGTCTTTATGAGTACGCCAACTCAGTAGTAATGAAAATAAATCACAGTCTGAGTAATATAAACACACAGTACAGATACACAATTCCACAAAACCAGTAAAACACAAAGTCACAATGTAGTTTTATCAAATAATAAATTCGAAATCAGTTTTTTAGAAATCCTTTGACAATAAGTGAAATATCAGTATATCTCAATAAACTTCTCAGTAAAAATCGGTTCGAAAACGAAGTAAATCATGGTTCGAAAACTTAGTAAAATCATCATAAATCTGCCCCTCGGGCAAAAAATCATTTCTCGTAACAGTTGCCCCTCAGGCACTCTCTCAATCACTCAGTAACATCCATCACTCAGTATCAGCCCCGTGGGCAATCATTACTCAATATCGGTATCGGCGCTCACTGGGGGTGTGTACAGACTCCGGAGGGGCTCCTACAGCCCAAGCGCTATAATAACATAAGGCCTGAAAGCCTCCTCACCACTCTCCTGAGTCCTAGAAGCCTCCTCACCACACTCCTGAAGCCTGAAAGCCTCCTCACCACTCAGTCAGACACTCTCAATTTGCCCTTAGGCCATAAACATACCGGGTTCTCGACCCAAAGCACTATTTTATTTTTCAATAAATAGTATCAAAATACTCTGATTGTCAAAACTATTTATCAGGAAAAGACTGAGTGCAAAATCATAGCATATCAGTGAGGAAAAAATATAGTAACACAACCCTCAAAGGGAAAACAGATCGGCACTAGGCCCCAAACACGGCTTACAGCCCAAATCATATCATAATAAAATAATACTAATTAAGCATAGGCTTAAAAATTGGTTTCGCAACTCAATAGTCGCCTAAATAGGGAAGATATTTCAAAAGTTCCAACCTTTTCATTTCAAAACCCGTGAAAGGGTGCATGGTCCGGGGTTTCCTACCCTGAGGACAGGATTTAAAGACATTACTTACCTCAAAACTAGCCCGAAAACTATTCCGCAATGCGCTTGCCTCTCGAATCAACCTCCGAANTACCCTCAGGACAGGATTTAAAGACATTACTTACCTCAAAACTAGCCCGAAAACTATTCCGCAATGCGCTTGCCTCTCGAATCAACCTCCGAAGGCTCCAAATCTACCAAGTTCAGATTTTTATCATCAATATATGCTTAAGGAATAAATTTCAATTGAAAATATCGAATTTAGCTCAAAAATCCAAATTCGGTTAAAACCCGACCCCCAGGCCCGCGTTCTGAAACTCAGAAGTTTTTGTACAAAAGTGTTCTTCGTCCTCTCACGAGTAAAGAACACTAAAATCAGAGTTCGTTTGACCCCTCAAATCGACCCTTTAAGGTCTCATAATCTCAAGCCCTAAAACCCAATTTTCTCCTCNTCGCGAACGTGGTACCTCGCCGCGAACGCATAGAAAAAAACTCCAGCTCCCCCATTTACTCTTCTCGAACGTGGTGCACCACCGCGAACGCATAGAACAAAAAAATTCCAGGTTCCCTATTTACTCTTCTCAAACAGCCTCTAGTAGAATAGTCATAACTTTTTGCAAAAACCTTCAAATGACAAATGGTTTACCTTTTCTAGAAACTAGACACAAAGGACTACAACTTTCATTTTAACATCATCTCAAAATTCCTTATAGATTGTGAGATATGAACCTCCGAAGGCAGACCTGCGCATCATATATAGTTTTCTTCTTCGCGAACGCGAAGAGCAAAGTCCCTGATGCCAAATTCTTCTTCGGGCTGAAATTGTCAAAGGGGTCCCCGCAAACGCGAAGAACAACACCAGACACCAGACGCGAAGAATAACTCACACATTTAGAGAAGGCAACAGGTTGGCAGATCACCTTGCAAACCATGCACTAGATGTGGGAGACTTTGAATACTATGACTTCTGGGATATTGACCCCATTGGCAGGAGGATACTTAATGAAGACAAACACCAATGGCCATACTTAAGGATCAAAATTGCAAGACAATAAGGAGGATAAGGGGTAGAAAGCAAGAAGGAGTGGCAGAACTGATGGGGAAAAAGGGGTGGAACTCAGCAAGCTATGATGATCATGATCAAATCATTTATGAGGAGATCATGGTTATCTTGCTTTATACTGACTTTGTCATTTGTTTTGCAGGTACATGTACAGTGCTAATGTGTAGATTAAATGAATTATTAGTGGTGGTATTAGTGTTTATCACTCAACCCACTGGAAGTTCATCTAAGAAACATAGAGGCACTGATCTAAGGTGGATGAATGAGCAGGAAAATCAAGTGATTGGGCCCAGAATGCTTAAGAGAATTGGGCTATAAATGAAGTACAGGGCAGCTTTTAAGAATATTAAAAACCATGTCCTAATAGAAACAACTGCAATGTCCAGAACATCTAATAGAATTGGATATAGAGATGAAGGCAGGAAGGAGGCTGGAAATGCAGCTAACTATGGGGATAAGGAGCATGGGGAGTCAGTTAGAAATCATCAACACAAACAATCAGGAACATGGAGGCAGGTGAAACACTACTAGAAAAATATAAACAAACTGCCCAGAATGCTAAAGCGAAATGGGCAGCAAGTCTGGAGAGTAAATGCACACAATGGGAATGTGGAAATGCAGGGGAAAGGAAATAAAGCAAGGGAATGGCATACAGGAGATCAGGTATCAAATCAGAAACCTTAAATTGTCTCCAATTACAACCCCTAAACGTTCACTCCATTGGGGGAAAAAGAGACATGCATAAGGAAGGAGAGCACCAATAGGAATCATACAGTATACTACACTCAAGTGAAAAGGATAAAACAAAAAGATGAGGAAAAAACAGTACCTGTGGAGGGGACAACATATAGAATACAAAGCTTTCATCACAATCTTGTCTCAGCTGGGTCTACATCAAGCTTTATCTGCATAAACATAAGGGTGAATACAGAAATGCATAAAATGTGGGATAACACCCACATTATGCAAGGCTGCATTCACCCTAAAAACCAGGAATTTGAGCGAGCCAAATCAGTGAGGAAAAAGGAAAATCTAAGACACAGAAGAAATGAATCATATAAGCTCAGTTTGAGCTACTCACCTGATCGTCTGAGTGGAATCAGTAAAGTCGCAGCCATGGAATTCGTTGAGGAGAAGCTAGGGCAAGTGAGTGAAGGAACAAGGAGAATCAAATCAGTGAGGAAAAAGCTAAAGCTGAACAAAAATGAGAGAAATAAGCTCAGAAGGAGAGATTTACCAGCTCCGATGCGTCGTTACGGGACTGTCACGGAGGTATAAACTCAGATTGACGACCTTACCATCATGTGCGTCGATTTGGGACTGTTACGGAACAGCAGCATAGCAAGAAGAAGGAGCTAGTGCTAGAGAGTGAGGGAATAGGAAAGGCGACCTGGAAACTTAGGACAATGGAAATGAAAATGACACTGGGATATTATCACTATACTGACCTCTACATTGGGCTAGGCTACGAATTGGGCTTAGTCCTTAAGTTCACTAGGTAAGGGGCCAAGGCAGAATATTAAAGGCAAAAAGGAATTGGGCCAAGCTGGAGCAGGCAGAATTGGGCTTTGGAGCATGAGGCGAATTATATTTGTCCGAATTGGGCTCTATCAAGCAGACTACACACGTGAAAAGGAGCTGGGAGTGGGCCCTGCATTTTTTGGGCCTGAGATATTAATGAATCAGACTTTAGATGTCCCTTTTGGGTTTTCCCTAGATATAGCTTTAGTTAGGCATATATTAGATAGTACTACCTTATGTGAGATCACTATTGGGCCTACAAGCCCAATTTTGATAGTAGGAGTTATGTCTTATTCTTTCTTTATCGTCCTATGGATTTTAGGACAACATTACTTTATTTGTTTTTCGTTTTATTATTATTAATAAAATCGCTACTAGGCAGCTAGCCTAGTAGTAAAATTTACTTTTAAAAAAAAAAGCAACAACCTTCTCAAAACAGCCTGAAATGATCTAAAACCACCCCGAAACACACCCGAGGACCCCGGGACCCCGTCCAATCACATGACTCAGTCCCATAACACCCCACGGACTTGCTCGAGGTCTCAAATCACATCAAACAGCGCTGAAACCACGAATCGTACTCCAATCCAAACTTTATGAACTTTGAAATTTATACTTCTACATTCGATGCCGAAACCTATCAAATCACGTCTGATTGACCCCAAATTTTGCAGACACATCCAAATTGACATTACGAACTTGTTCCAACTGTCGGAATTCCATTCTGACTCCGATAGCCTATTTTCCATTGCCGACTGGAAATCTCCAAAAACTAACTTTTGCCAATTCAAGTCTAATTCTACACCGGACATTACAAAATTATTCTGAACACATTCCTAAGTCCCAAATCACCTAACGAAGCTATTCGAGCCATAAAATTCGCATTCCGAGGTCGTTTACCAATAAGTCAACTCTCAGTTCACTTTTCCCATTTTAAGGCTATTTTTAAAGGCTAATTGACTGAACTCTCACAACAACCATTCGATTTCAAGCCTATCAACTCTAATACATCAATTACATTATAACCAATCTATAACAAGTTAATAACAACAATTATAATGAAGGTTTTACGTAACGACAGACCGGGTCGTTACATTCTCCGCCTCTTACACAAACGTTCGTCCTCGAACGAGTCAAAAAACATACCTGGAGTCTCAAACAAGTGCGGATATTTGCTCTGCATCTCCCGCTCGGTCTCCCGAGTAGCCTCCTCCACTGGCTGACCTCTCCACTGCACCTTCACTGATGCTATCTCCTTAGATCTCAGCTTTCTAACCTCACGAGCCAAAATTGCTACTGGCTCCACCTCATATGACATATCACCCTCGAGCTGAACTGTGCTGAAGTCTAACACATGAGACGGATCACCAACATATTTTCTGAGCATCGACACATGAAACACCGGATGAACACTCGACAAGCTGGGTGGCAAAGCAAGTCTATAAGCCACCTCTCCAACCTTCTGAAGCACCTCAAAAGGACCAATGAACCGAGGACTCAGCTTTCCTCTCTTTCCGAACCTCATAACACCCTTCATGGGTGATACTTTTAGCAGTACCTTCTCACCTTCCATAAATGATACATCCCGAACCTTCCGGTCCGCATAACTCTTCTGTCTAGACTGCGCCGTGCGAAGTCTCTCCTGAATCAACTTCACCTTCTCCAACGCATCCTGAATCAGATTCGTACCCAATAACTTAGCCTCACCAGGCTCGAACCAACCAACTGGAGATCTACACCTCCTACCATATAAAGCCTCATACGGGGGCATCTGAATACTAGACTGATAGCTCTTATTATATGCAAAATCTGCTAGTGGCAGAAACTGATCCCATGAACCACCAAAATCGATCACACAAGCCCGTAACATATCCTCCAATATCTAAAAAGTCCGTTCTCACTGCCCGTCGGTCTGAGGGTGAAATGCAGTGCTCAACTCTACATCGGTACCCATACCTCTCTGTACAGCTCTCCAAAACTGAGATGTGAATTGTGTACCTCTGCTAGAAATAATAGAAACCGGAACTCCATGCAATCGGACAATCTCCTTAATGTAAATACTAGCTAACCGCTCTAAAGTATAAGTAGTGCTGACAGGAATGAAATGCGCGGACTTTGTCAATCTATCCACAGTGACCCAAATAGAATCAAAACCCTTCGAAGTCCGTGGAAGCCCAACTACAAAATCCAAATAATTCTCTCCCATTTCCACTCCGGAATGTCTAATATCTGAAGCAAACCACCTGGTCTCTGGTGCTCATACTTGACCTGCTGGCAGTTGAGACACCTTGCTACATACTCTACAATATCTCTCTTCATCCGCCTCCACCAATACTGTTGTCTCAAATACTTATACATCTTCGCGGCACCCGGATGAATAGAATACCGCGAACTGTGAGCCTCTACTAATATCAACTCTCGAATACCATCTACGTTGGGCACGCAAATACGACCATTCATCCTCATAACTCCGTCATCACCAATAGTCACATCTCTGGCATCATCCCGACGAACTCTATCCTGAAGAACTAATAAGTGTCGATCATCATACTGCCGTGCCTTAATCTGATCAAATAAAGAAGACCGGGAAGCCATGCTAGCTACCACCCGTGGAGGGTGACAAATCCAATGTCACCAACTGACCCACTAAAGCCTGAACATCAAGGGCTAAAGGTCGCTCTGCTGCTGAAAGGTAAGCTAGACTTCCCAAACTCTTAGCTCTGCGACTCAAGGCATCGGCCACCATATTGGCCTTCCACGGATGATACAGAATAGTCACGTCATAGTCCTTGAGAAGCTCCAACCATCTCCTTTGACGCAAATTCAAGTCCTTCTGCCTTAGCAAATACTGCAAGCTACGATGATCGGTGTAAATGTCACACTGCACTCCATACAAATAATGCCGCCAAATCTTTAAGGCATGAACAATGGCAGCTAACTCAAGATCGTGCACTGGGTAATTCTTCTCGTGCACCTTCAACTGTCTCGATGCGTAAGCAATCACCCTACCATCCTGCATCAACACCGCTCCCAAGCCAACTCTAGAAGCATCACAATAAACCGAATAAGAACCCGAACCAGTAGGCAACACTAATACCGGAGCTGTGGTCAGTGCCGACTTGAGCTTCTGAAAGCTCTCTTCACATTCATCAGACCATCTGAATAAAACACCCTTCTGTGTCAACTTGGTCAGAGGCGAAGTAATAGAAGAGAATCCTTCCACGAAGCGACGGTAGTAACCCGCCAAACTAAGGAAACTCCGAATCTCTGTAGCTAAAGACGGTCTAGGCCAACTCTGCACCGCCTCAATCTTCTTTGGATCAACCTGAATTCCCTTGCTAGACACCACGTGCCCCAAGAAAGCTACCGAACCAAGCCAAAACTCACACTTGGAGAATTTTGCATAAAGCCTCTCCTCCCTTAATCTCTGCAACACGATTCTCAAGTGCTGATCATGCTCTTCTTGGATACGAGAATAAACCAGGATGTCATCAATGAACACAATAACGAAAGTATCATGGTAGGGCTGAAACACACTATTCATCAATTGCATGAACGCGGCTGGGGCATTGGTCAGCCCAAATGACATAACCAAAAATTCATAATGACCGGATCTGGTCCTGAAAGTCGTCTTCGGAATATCAGAATCCCGAATATTCAACTGATGGTACCCCGACCTCAAGTCAATATTGGAGAATATCTTAGCTCCCTGAAGCTGATCAAATAAGTCATCAATACGAGGCAGCGGATAACGATTCTTCACTGTAACCTTATTCAACTGTCTATAGTCAATACACATGCGCATCGAACCAGAACCATCCTTCTTTTTCACAAACAACACTGGCGCACCCCAAGGCGATACACTAGGCCGAATGGACCCCTTATCTAAGAGTTCCTGAAGCTGTTCTTTTAATTCTTTCAACTCTGCTAGTGCCATACGGTAAGGTGGAATAGAGATAGGATGAGTATCTGGCACCAGGTCAATACCAAAATCAATATCCCTGTCAGGTGGCGTGCCTGGCAAGTCTGCAGGGAATACATCCAGAAAGTCACGGACTACAGGACCAGAATCAACATATGGAGTCTCACTACTAACATCCCTCACACACGCAAGATAAGATTCACACCCTTTCTCAACAATACGCTGGGCCTTTAAATAAGAAATCACTCTGCTAGGTACACGCTCTATAGACCCCCTCCACTCAACTCTCGAAACTCCGGGCATAGCTAAGGTAATGGTCTTAGCGTGACAATCAAGAATAACATGACATGGGGATAACCAATCCATGCCCAGAATTACATCAAAATCGACCATACTCAGTAACATTAAGTCCACTCGGGTCTCGAGACCCCCAATAGATATAAGACGCGACCGATACACAGAGCCCACAATAATAGTATCACCCACCGGAGTCGAAACATGAACAGAAGTATCTAGAGACTCACGAGGCATATTCAGAAAATGAGAAAAATAGGATGAGACATAAGAGTACGTGGAACCAGGGTCAAATAAAGCAAAAACATCGGTGTAACAAACTGAAATAGTACCTGTAATCACCGTATCTGAGGCCATAGCATCAGGTCTAGCCGGAAGTGCATAAATATGTGGCTGGCCTCCACCTGCTCGACCTCCCCCTCTAGGGCGGCCTCTAGCTTCCTGACCACCACCTCTAGTGGCCTGGGTAGGTGGTGATGTGACTGGGGCTGAAACCAAGGGCTGAACCCTCTGCTGAGATGAACTACTAGGACGACAGGGACACAGCCTCCACCCATGTCTGAACTCTCCACACTCATAACAACTACCTGAAACTGTAGATGAAAACTGACGAGAACCTCTGTCACCCTGATAACCACCAAACGGAACATGCATAGAAGAGCCCTGATAAGATGATGCTCGGGCGGAGCTCTGAGCTGGAAGGGCACAAAAGATGAACATCCCTGATGAGAATTGCGAGGACCCTGCCCCGAAGATACACCACTGTAAGCTGGGCGAACTGGCTGTAGAGGTCTAAATGAACGACCTCTGTTAGGATGAAATTTCCCTCTAGGAGGAGCACCACTAAAATTACCTGATCCTCGAGGCCTCTTAGCCTCCCTCTCCTCACGATCTTGCCAACGAACCGACTCAATGTCCCGAGCAATGTCATTAACCTGCTCAAATGTAGCTCCAAACACTCTCTCTGGTCATCAAGATCTGAAGCTGATAAGTAAGACCATCTACGAACCTCTTAATCCTCTCCCTATCAGTAGGGACAATCTCAGAAGCATGTCTAGCCAACTCAGAAAACCTCATCTCGTACTGGGTGACTGATAATTCTCCCTGGCGCAGCTGCTCAAACTGCCTGCGTTGCTCCTATCTGTGGGACTGAGGAACATACTTCTCCAAAAAGATCGTGGAGAACTGCTTCCAGGTGAGAGGTACTGAACCAACTGGCCTATGCCTCTCGAATGACTCCCACCAAGTAAGCACAACACCCGCAAACTAAAATGTAACAAACGAGACCCCACTGGTCTCCAAAATACCCGTAATACGTAGTATCCTCTAGCATTTATCCAGAAAACCTTGGGCATCCTCACCCTCTGTGCCACTAAAAGTCGGAGGCTTAAGTCTGCTGAACCTTTCCAGTCTACGCTGCTCATCCTCGGGCATAGCTGGAACCACAAAATCTTGGACTGGGACAACCGGCTGGGCTGGGTCAACCCCCAGTGTCTGAATACCCTGTACAGCCTACTCAGGTGTCTGGGCAGCTGGAGTCTGATTGCCTCCCCCGGCCTGAGCTACAGTGGTTGTAGTGGAAATGGCCACTGCTTGAGCTAAATTGGAACACACCATCAATATCTAAGCCAAAGTCTCCTGAAGACCCGGAATAACAATAGGCATTGCCGGTGCCTGAGCCTATCCCGCTGGAGCGCCATCGGCGGCAACCTGATCCTGAACGATAGGGGGATCCTGTGGTACTACCCCGGCTGCTGCCTAGGCTAGTCCCCTACCTCTACCACGACCTCGACCCCTTGTGGGTCTGGCTGGTGCCTGGTCACCCTGATCGGTATTGCGTGTCCTCACCATCTGTGAGAGAATGAAACAACGTAAGTTTAGATTTCAAGAATCAATAGATTGGCACGAAAGAGTTCAAGAAAATAGAGATGTTTCCTAAAAGTTTGGCAGCCTCTCGAAGATAAGTACAGACATCTCCGTACCGATCTGCAAGACTCTACTAAACCTGCTCATGACCGTTGAGTCCTATGTTACCTAGTGCTCTGATACCAACTTGTCACGACCCCAAATCCTAACAGGCCGTGATGGCGCTTATCGTGGAACTAGGCTAGCCAACCATCACTTTACTATGCATTTGTTCAATTATAACATTTCACAATTTAATAACAAGCATGCAACCATAGCATCAAGTAATATAGTTAAGTCTTAACGTCCCAATAATAGTCTAACAAACCTCCCAAGAACTGGAGTCAATAGTCATAAGCATCTAAGAATAATTAAATCTAACTCTGCTAAAACTATTATATGTCTCTGAATCAAATGCTAAATCTAAATAAGGAAGGGAAATGGAGAAGCTGTGGACGTTGGACAGCTACCTCGAAATTCCGTGAAATGCTGCTATAAAACCTGCGTCAGCTACTGTTGCGAGCTAGTACCTGGATCTCTGCAAAGAGGCACAGTGAGTTTTATGAGTACGCCAACTCAGTAGTATTGAAAATAAATCACAGTCTGAGTAATATAAACACACAGTACAGATACATAATTCCACAAAACAAGTAAAACACAAAGTCACAATGTAGTATTTATCAAATAATAAATTCGAAATCAGTTTTTCATAAATCCTTTGAAAACATGTGAAATATCAGTATATCTCAGTAAAATTCTCAATAAAAATCGGTTCGAAAACGAAGTAAATCATGGTTCGAAAACTTAGTAAAATCATCATAAATCTGCCCCTCGGGCCAAAAATCATTTCTCGTAACAGTTGCCCCTCAGGCACTCTCTCAATCACTCAGTAACAGCCATCACTCAGTATCAATCATAACATAAGGCCTGAAAGCCTCCTCACCACTCTCATAAGGCCTGAAAGCCTCCTCACCACTCTCCTGAGGCCTGAAAGCCTCCTCACCACACTCCTGAGGCATGAAAGCCTCCTCACCACACTCTTGAGGTCTGAAAGCCTCCTC
Source organism: Nicotiana undulata (assembly GCA_005239495.1). Lineage (NCBI taxonomy): Eukaryota > Viridiplantae > Streptophyta > Magnoliopsida > Solanales > Solanaceae > Nicotiana > Nicotiana undulata. Next base: position 63,472 of record ML258266.1, on the reverse strand, counting down.
ACCACTCAATCAGACACTCTCAATTTGCCCTTAAGCCATAAACATACCGGGTTCTCGACCCAAAGCAGTATTTCATTTTTCAATAAATAGTATCAAAATACTCTGAGTGTCAAAACAATTTATCAGGAAAAGACTGAGTGCAAAATCATAGCATATCAGTGAGGAAAAAAATACAGTAACACAACCCTCAAAGGGAAAACAGATCGGCACTAGGCCCCAAACACGGCTTACAACCCAAATTATATCATAATAAAATAATACTAATTAAGCATAGGCGTAAAAATCGGTTTCGCAACTCAATAGTCGCCTAAATAGGGAAGATATTTCAAAAGTTCCAACCTTTTCATTTCAAAACCCATGAAAGGGTGCATAGTCCGGGGTTTCATACCCTCAGGACAGGATTTAAAGACATTACTTACCTCAAAACTAGCCGGAAAACTATTCTGCAATGTGCTTGCCTCTCGAATCAACCTCCGAAGGCTCCAAATCTACCAAGTTCAGATTTTTATCATCAATATATGCTTAAGGAAAAAATTCCAATTGAAAAATATCGAATTTAGCTCAAAAATCCGAATTCGGTCAAAACACGACCCCCGGGCCCGCGTCCTGAAACTCAGAAATTTTTATACAAAAGTGTTCTTCGTCTTCTCACGAGTCCGTACATATAAATAACACTAAAATCGGAGTTCGTTTGACCCCTCAAATCGACCCTTTAAGGTCTCATAATCTCAAGCCCTAAAACCCAATTTTTCTACTGACTTTCCATACATTTACACTGGTTTTATGTTCTATAATCATCCATAATCGAGTTTTAACGATCAAAATACTTACCTCTATGAAGAACAAGGATTTCTCTCTTCAAAATCGTCCCCAAAAGCTCTTGTCCGGACAACAATGGTGAAAAATAAGGTTTAAGTCGCGGAAGGGTTTATTTAAATATGCCCAGGTAAATCCTTCATCGCAAACGCGGTACCTCGCAGCGAACGCATAGAACAAAACTCCAGCTCCCCCATTTACTCTTCGCGAACACGGTGCACCACCGCGAACGCATGGAACAAAAAAATTCCAGGTTCCCTATTTACTCTTCTCAAACAGCCTCTAGTAGAATAGTCATAACTTTTTGCACAAAACTCCAAATGACAAATGGTTTACCTTTATCGAAACTAGACACAAAGATCTACAACTTTTATATTTATATTATCTCAAAATTCCTTATAGATTGTGGGATATGAGCCTCCGAAGGCAGACCTGTGCAGAATATATTTTTCTTCTTTGCGAACGCGAGGCACTGTTCGCGAATGTGAAGAGCAAAGTCCCAGATGCAAAATTCTTCTTCGCGAACGCAAAGGAGAACCCGCGAACGCGAAGAACAACACCAGACACCAGCAACAGCCATCTCAAAACAACCCTAAATGATCTGAAACCACCCCGAAACACACATGAGGCCCCCGGGACCCCGTCCAATCACACGACTCAGTCCCATAACACCCCACGGACTTGCTCGAGGTCTCAAACCACATCAAACACCGCCGAAACCATGAATCGTACTCCAATCCAAACTTTATGAACTTTGAAATTTTAAACTTCTACATTTGATGCCGAAACCTATCAAATCATGTCTGATTGACCCCAAATTTTGCAGACACATCCAAATTGACATTAAGAACTTGTTCCAACTGTCGGAATTCCATTCCGACCCCGATAGCCTATTTTCCACTGCCGACTGGAAATCTCCAAAAACTAACTTTCGCCAATTCAAGCCTAATTCTACACCGGACATCACAAAATTATTATGAACACACTCCTAAGTCCCAAATCACTAACAAAGCTATCCGAGCCATAAAATTCGCATTCCGAGGTCGTTTACCAATAAGTCAACTCTCAGTTGACTTTTCCCATTTTAAGGCTATTTTTAAAGGCTAATTGACTGAACTCTCACTACAACCATTCGATTTCAAGCCTATCAACTCTAATACATCAATTACATTATAACCAATCTATAATAAGTTAATAACAACAATTATAATGTAGGTTTTACGTAACGACAGACCGGGTCGTTACATCTTACCAGAATTATTAATTATTACTCATGGTCATTTGAAGCAACTTGTCAGTCATATGAACTAGCATGGATGAACCAAGTTCATCATGTTAAAATCTTTAATTTGCCTCAATTTACAAAGATAGAGAAACATCATTAGCAATTAGGGAATCATATTAATACATGGCAGAAGAGTATGGCAATAAAGACATGATACTGAGCAATGATTAATCTGATTAAGTACCTAATTAACATTTTGTAGCCAATTTGTTTTTTCAATTAGGTGATATTAATCATCCCTAATTCAAGCATGTTTCTCTCAAAATGCTCCCCACTTAGTGCTTTAGTGAATATGTCAGCAATTTGATGACCAGTAGCACAAAATTCAATTGAGATCATTCCTTTTTCATAGTTATCCCTTAGGAAATGATGCCTAACATCTATGTGCTCAGTTCTCTTATGATGAACCGGGTTCTTCATCATACTAATAGCACTAGTGTTATCACAAAAAATAGGAATGCATCCCACATCTATACCAAAGTCCATGAGTTGTTGCTTGATCCATAGCAACTAGGCACAGCATGAGGCTGCAGCCACATATTCAGCCTCAGCAGTAGACAAGGCTACTGAATTTTGTTTCTTGGTGGCCCAAGAGATAAGGCAGGAGCCCAAAAAGTGAGCCATGCCTGAGGTAATTTTCCTGTCAACCAGGAAACCTACATAATCAGCATCAGCATATCCTACAAGGTCGAAATTACTACCTTTAGGATACCAAAGGCACAACTCAGTGGTGCCTTTCAAATATCTCAAAATTCTCTTCACTGCAGTGAGGTGGGACTCCTTTGGATTTTCCTGAAACCTAGCACACTGTCCCACACTAAACACAATATCAGGTCTACTTGTAGTGAGATACAGTAGAGACCCAATCATTCCGGTGTATACCTTCTGATCAACGGATGAACCAGGTTCATCCACATCCAATTTAGTAGTTGTGGCTATGGGGGTGTCTATTTCCTTTGAATCCTCCATCTTGAACTTTTTGAGGAGTTCTTTCACATACTTTTGTTGATGAATCATTGTTCCATCTGGATTTTCCTTGATTTGCAAGCCTAAGAAGAAGTTTAGCTCACCCATCATACTCATTTGAAATTCACTCCCCATTAGTGTAGCAAATTCCTTGCTAAGCTTTTCAGTGGTTGCCCCGAATATGATATCATCAACATATATTTGCACAATCAGAAGATCCTTCCCCTTTTCCTTTAGGAACAAAGTACTGTCAATTTTGCCTCGTTTGTACCCATGTTCCAGCAGGAATTTTGACAATCGCTCATACCATGCTCTAGGTGCTTGTTTGAGACCATAAAGAGCCTTGTCAAGTTTATATACATGATCAGGTGACTCTTTGCTTTCAAAACCTGGAGGCTGTTTGACAAATACATCTTCCTTCAAATAGCCATTGAGAAAGGCACTCTTAACATCCATCTGATGGAGAGTGAATTCCATATGTGCAGCAAATGCTATAAGAAGTATGATTGCCTCCAATCTTGCCACAGGAGCAAAGGTCTCATCATAGTCAATTACTTCTTCTTGACTATACCCTTGAACAACTAGTCTTGCCTTATTTCTAGTAACAGTTCCATCCTCATCAAGATTGTTCCTAAAGACCCACTTCGTGCCAATCACTGATCTGTCTAGTGGCCTGGGTACCAAGTGCCATACTTGGCTTCTTTCAAACTGATTCAGCTCCTATTGCATGGAATTTACCCAATCAGCATCTTGTATGGCTTCACCAATGTTCTTTGGTTCGATTAAGGATAGGAAGGCATCAAACGCACACATATTTTTCAAGGAATATCTTGTTTTGATTCCGGATGACAAATCTGTTATGATATTCTCAAAAGGGTGAGAACTCTGATATCTGTGTGGTTTGAGTACTAGTAGTTCACTTCTAGATAGTTCCATGTTATTTTGTTGTTGTGGAACAGGATCAGGGCCAGGATTCACATGTTGAGTTCCCCATATCATGTTGCTTGGGGTAGTTGGACCTGGTCCATCACCTGTTCCATCTTCCATGGCTGCTTCAACGTGTTTACTGCTTCTCACCAGTCCAAGCTCCTCATCTTCTTGTTCCTGTCTCTCAAAAAAAGTGTTAGTTTCATCAAAGACAACATGCACACTCTCTTCTACACACATAGTTCTTTTATTGTACACTTTATAGGCTTTACTATGTGATGAATATCCCAAGAATACTCCCTCATCACTTCTGGGATCAAATTTACCTAAGGAATCTTTGCCATTATTGTGCACATAGCATTTACATCCGAAAGACCTAAGATGGGATATGTTGGGCTTTCTCCCTTTGAGTAATTTATAGGGAGGTTTCTCTACCACTGGCCTGGTCATGCATCTATTGATTATATAGTAAGCAGTGTTTATTGCTTCTACCCAGAAGCTGTGACGTAGTTTGCTAGAAAGAAGCATGGTTCTTGCCATGTCTTCAAGAGTTCTATTCTTTCTTTCCACAACCCCATTTTGCTGTGGGGTTCTAGGGGCAGAAAAGTTGTGATTGATACCATGTTCATCACAGAACTCAGCAAACTTAGCATTTTCAAATTCAGTACCATGGTCAGATCTTATTGATGCTAATTGATATCCTAACTGATTTTGAGTTTTCTTAACAAATGTGATGAACATATCAAATTCTTCATCCTTAGATACCAGAAATAAGGTCCACGCGAACCTTGAGTAATCATCAACTAACACCATCACATATTTCTTACCACCTCTGCTCAGAGTTCTCATTGGACCATACAGATCCAGATGAACCAGTTCCAACGTCCTGGTAGTACTGACCGTTTTCTTACTTTTGAATGAGGATCTTACATGTTTCCCCCTTGCACATGCCTCACAAACTTTGTATTCTTTGAACATAATGTTAGGAAGTCCCACCACTAAGTCCTTAGAGATTAATTTGTTAAGCTGATTTGGACTTGCATGTCCAAGTCGTTTGTGCCAAAGGAGGGGATCACTGTCCAAAACACTTAAGCAAGTGAGTTCATTTTCAGACTGTGTGGACAAGTCTATAAAATAGATATTATTCATTCTCTTTCCCTACAAAACAATCTTGTCAGTAAGTAAGTTAATCACAAAATATTTTGTGGAAGTGAAAGCAACCAGGTTACCTCTGTCACACAATTGTGACACACTGATCAGGCTATATTTCAAGCCATCTATCAAGTACACATGTTCGATGGAACGTGTGTCATCCTTACCTACTTTGCCAACCCCTATAATTTCACCTTTCTTTCCATTTCCAAAGGAGACATTTCCTCCTTTGAGGTTTTCAAGTGAAAGGAACTGTTCCTTGTTCCCCGTCATATGCTTTGAGCAGCCACTATCCAAAAACCAAATTTGGCTGCTTCCTCTCACTTGTACCTACAAAAGGAAATCAGGGGTTAGTTTTAAGAACCCAAACTAGTTTGGGTCCTTTTCTATGAGAGAATGGATGAATCAAATTTTTTCTGGCCCAATTTGGTAGCCAGTTTTTCTTTTTGACAAACCTCTCATTTTTTCGACTGGCCTGCCTTTTTGCAGTACACTCATATTTGTAGTGTCCAGTCTTACCATAGTGGGTGCAGATTTTATTTTCAGGGAGAGTGAGATACTTGCTTTTGGGATCCCACTTGGGCAATTGACTCCCAAAACCAAGCCCTCTCCGGTTGCTACTATGATTCTCTTGAAGCCATGTCAAGGCATCAGATGATTTATTCCATTTACAAGTTCTATCTAATTCATGTTTGACCTTTCCAAGCTCTTCTTTAAGTGATCTTATCTGTTCATCCTTGGCATACATTTTATCTTTTAGTTTTCCCAAATTTTCCTCTAACATGACATGAGAGTGATCAACAACCTTTTTACTGGATCCTAATCTCAGTTTTAAGTTCTCAGATTTTAGTTCTAGAATCTCAGTCTCAAGTGGATGAACCTGGTTCAACAAGACAGTGTTTTTCTTTTCAGATTCACTGACTCTGATTTCCAGGTTCATGCACTTTGCTTTTAGCATTGCACATTCTTTAGAGAGTTGATCCTTCTCTTTGGTTGTTTCCTCAGAATCATCTATGAAATCAAGTAGCAACTCAGAGAGTTTTTCCTTAGATAGGAACTTTATTTTGTTTTTAAGATGGGAGATACTTACCTCTGGTTCTTCATGTGATTCCTCATCAGATTCTCCAATTGCCATGAGCGCCTGATCTTCAGTCTCCCTATCTTCTGATTCGTCATCTGAACTTTCCCCCCAAGCAGCAACCATAGCCTTAGTTGTGATTTTCTTGGGTTGGACCAGTTCCTTCTCTCTATTCCTTCTTTCATATCTCTTTTTTTTTCATTCTACTTCCCACTGAGGACAGCTTTTGATGAGATGGTCAGTCTTACCACATTTGTAGCATCCCTCGTTGGTTGACCTTTCTAGATCTTTTGCCTTGTTGAAGTTTCCTCCCCTAGAGATGCCCTTCTTCCCCATGAGAAAGCTTCTGAATTATTTGGTAATCATGGCCATCTCATCTTCCTCCAGATCTGCTCCCTCAGTGATCCTTAGTGCTAGACTTCTCTCCTTCTTTGGGGCATCCATCTTCATGGTTTGCCTTCTGAGTTCATAAGCAGTAAGGTTTCCAATCAGCTCATCCAATCTCAAGGTTGACATATTTTTGGATTCCTGGATAGCAGTGATTTTGCTTTCCCAGGAAATTGGCAAGACCCTTGTCAGGATCTTCTCAACCCTGTCCTCTTCAAGAATGACTCTTCCAAGAGACTTTAGTTCATTAGTCAAGGTTGTGAACCTTGTGTACATCTCTTGGATAGTCTCTCCTTCTTTCATAGTGAAGTTTTCATACTGAGAGTATAGTAGAGTACCTCTAGACCTCTTTACCTGAGGTGTTCCTTCATGGGCTACTTGTAGAGTATCCCAGATTTCTTTGGCTGTGTGCAACTTTGGATTCTGATGTATTCATCTGGACCTAATCCACAAACTAGCCACTTTTTGGCCTTAGCATTCTTCTCCCATTTCTTCAGGTCATCGGCAGTGCAATCAGCCCTAGTCTTTGGTACATCCAAACCTTCAGCGGTCTTCTTCATTGTAGCTAGAGCTCCATCAGTGACTATGTCCCAGAGTTCATAGTCTTCTCCAATCAAGTGGTCCTTCATCCTGTTCTTCCACCAAGAGTAGTACTGGCCATTGAAGAGTGGTGGCCTTGCAGTTGATTGACCTTCCCAGTTCCCAGGTGGTGCACTCATTTTGATCTTTTCCAAGGTGTTAGCCTTTTCAAGGATAACCTGCTCTGATACCAATTGATGTTTTAGACGTCAATACCACACAAGAATATAGGTTAAATGTGTGGTACCCAATTTTTCGAGTGCTGTCTCACAAGAAGAACCTGGTTCTTCTTTGTGTTCCAACTTCTACTGGTGCGGAATAATAAAAGCAGTAAAGTAAAAACACAGAGATTATTATGTGGAAAACACCTGGCTCAAAACGTGAAAAAACCACGACCTACTCCTCAGTAGGATTTGCTCAAACTCTTCACTAAAAACTCTGAGCCAAACGGACTTACAAAATAAACTCTTTTGTAATCCTAGGACTAACTCTAATCCCTTTGTATCAACTAGCCTCTAGCTAATTTCTACAAGCTTCAAGTTAACTCTAACTTGAACAATGTGTACCTATTACAATTGCTTCTAAGAAAGCTGATAAGATATAATATTGAAACACCTACTACAATCAACTAGACTCAATAAATAAACGATGAAACTGGTTCTTCTAGCTGATCTGTAGCCTTTGTATCGCACAATAAATTTGCTTGCAAAATAACTCTAGGAATTTTGATTTCAGATCTTGATTCACTTCAGTACCTGTGCGTCTCAAATTCCAGCAGAAATACTTCAAGTATATATAGAATCAGTAGTTGAGTTTGTCGATCAATTCTAGTTCAACTCTTCCTAGGAGAAAGAATTCGAATTAAACTCAACTTCCTTCCTTTGTTAATTTCCTTGCTGAATTCAACTTCTATTCTCTCATCAGTTTGCAACCTTTTCGCATTAGGAGACAATCTCTTGGTTCATTGATAATTCACAATCACAAATATCTCCTATGCATATACGGTTCATGTGCCAGCTATTCAGTTCAAGAATGTGTGCTCTGATGGACCTGGTTCAAATGGTCAGACATTTGTCAATCTTCAAAACTATGCAGTGACTTGAGTCAACAGTTTTCCAAGCGTTAGACACATAAAGCCAGGTGCAACCTGGCGTTTGGCAAGCGTTTTCCTTGTAAAGCCCGGTCCAAGATCAGACCCAATCCGAGTTTTAAAGTCTTTAAGTGTTTCCCGATTTGACTAGGAGTAACCTACACGTTTAGGGCTTGTCCCAAAACATATAAATAGACCCAAAAACAAGATTTTGAAGGACTTTTACCATTGGAGACAAGAGGAGATCGTGGAACACTACTCAGAAGATCAAAACATTGATTTTTACATCCTTTATTCCTTGCTCTGTAATTTAATTATGCAAGTTATTTTGGATTTGATTACTACGAGCATGAGTAGCTAATGGAACCCGTTGAGGATGAACTTATTGTTATATTAATATAGTTTGCTTGATTTTCATCTCTATTTTTTCAACTACGTTCTTGTTGTAGTTGATTAAAGGGCCCTCAATTAGTTGTTCCTATTTAGTGTGTATCTACTCGAGAGAGAGTGCATATTTAGGTAATTGTTGAACAACATTACTCCCAAAGTATAGGAGGGATCCATAACCGAGGGTTTAAAGGTTAGATTAGAGATAACGATACCTTGGGTGCAATCTAAAGTGAACTATAATACAAGTTAGCTAGCGTAGCTCGAGAGAGTGCGTCTAGTAGATTATCATAATGACTCGAGAGAGATTTATGATAGCCTGAGTGTTCATGATTGATAGAGATAATTAGGCCAAACTATAGGAAATATACAAAAAGAGATTCCATCAACGGGGGAAACCATAACCTTAGATCCTTATCGCATCTGCTTACACCTCAATATTAGTTGTCTTTTAGTTTATTTAATTTCATTCAGATGTAGTAGTAAAAATACCAAAAAGTGATATTCATAACCTTTGGGAAATTTATTATTGAGAGTCGAGTAGTCTAACAACAACATTTGATAGGTTAATTCCCTGTGGGATTCGACTCTGGGCTAAATACTCAGATTATATTTGCAACGCCCGCTTAGTCTTTTTATAAGATACAGTTGAGCGTGATCACGTACCCAATAAGTATCACGCCTAACCTCGAAGAGGTAGTGACGAGAGGTCGACTTTGACACTTACTAGAGGTCAAATTAATATAATTAAATGTGACGCTGAGCATGGATGTCATAATTAAATAACAAATAACAACAGGAAGGGGACAACTTCTTTCATAATTATAACTTTAGTTCCGTCATTTCAGTTGACAATTCGTATATCAAGGCATTTAAGTAGTTCAACTCAGGGACACCAAACAAATAGCATGCGCAGATGATACCGAGGCTATACGGCCCGATCCAACATAAATGTAAATTGTGCACTGCCGAAAGGTCGAACGGCGCGAACCATAGATGCATCTATTAACCTGTCGTGGCGTACGACCCGCTCCCATGAGAGTAGTGGAAACAGTCACCCCGCTCGCGGAATATTTTTGCGACGCGGTTACACATAGATATAATAGAGTTACCCCGCTCGCGAATCATACATGCGACACAGGTACTCCTAGATACACATATTCAAACAGTCAATCCAGACTTCATCAGGAAAACAATTACTCAAGGATATGACAAATTTCCCTTTTAATGGTCAAGAAGATGGTGTTTAATCCTTTTTAAAAATTTATTTGCCAAATTCGATAGGATTTAAGCATTTTGAGTTTATCCGTAAAACTACTAGTACGGCAAGTAAGGCATGCTTTTGGGTCCTAGACTACCCGGACATAAGCATAATAGTAGTTACGCACGGACTCCCGTCACTTCGTGCATACGTAGCCCCCACAAGTAGTGGCATATAATTAATTAATTCGCCTATGGGGACAATTCCCCCTTACAAGGTTAGAAAGGAGACTTACCTCGCTCCGAAGTTCCATAATTGGCATCCTACGCCCTTCCAAAGACTCAAATCAATGCACCTCGCTCCAAATCTAGCCAATAATTATGCAAACTCATAAATATATACTCAATTACTCATAGCAATTCAATTTATAACAAGTTCTAACCCCAATCCCAAAGTCGATAAAATCACCCTCGAGCACACGTGCCTGGATTCCGAAATTTGTTTGAAGATAATAGCCACAACCTCACGAACTCAAATATATAATTTTCTCTCAATTTCATGCCCAAAATCGTGGTTAGAATCCAAGAATACCCATTTTTTAGGTTTTCCCTCAAAATCCCAAATTTTTACTAATTTCCATGTTAAAACCTATACGAAATCGATGTATTGAACTCAAACTAGTAGAAACCACTTACCTCAAGCTTGGTGGTGAAAATGTCACTCCCAAGTTGCTCCAAATCGGCTCCCATGAAAGAAATGGGATGAAAATAAGCCAATCCCCGATTTTAAAGAACCTCATTGCCTCCAGCCTTTCCGCACCTGTGGTCACTAGACTGCTTCTGTGGTTCCGCAGGTGCGGCCCCAACTACCGCTTCTGCGGTCTTCCACAAGGCCCCTCGCTCCGCTTCTGCGCTTCCTCTTCCGCAGGTGCGGTCCCGCTTCTGCCGCAAGATGACCGCATCTGCGATCTCAGCATTTTCCCCTCGCAATCGCATATGCGCTCCTTTGGCCGCTTCTGCGGCTCCGCACCTGCAGCCAAGACCTCGCAGGTGCGGTCACACCAGATGACAGCAACCCTCAACCTCTTCTCAAATCCCATTTTCGATCCGTTAACAACCCGGAATCCACCTGAGGCCCCCCGTCCAATCACACCAACCAGTTTCAAAACATAATACGGACCTTCTCGAGGCCTCAAATCACATCAAACAACGCTAACCACGAATCGCACTCCAATTCAAGCTTTATGAACTTTGAAATTTTAAACTTCTACATTCGATGCCTAAACCTACCAAATCACGTCCGATTGACCCCAAATTTTGCACATAAGTCACATTCAACATTACGGACCAACTCCAACTTCCGGAATCGGAATCCAACCCCGATATCAAAAATTCCACTTACGATCAAACTTACGTCCGATTGACCCCAAATTTTGCACATAAGTCACATTCAACATTACGGACCTACTCCAACTTCCGGAATCGGAATCCAACCCCGATATCAAAAATTCCACTTCCAATCAAACTTCTTCAACACCTTTAAATTTCTAACTTTAGTCAAATGACTCCAAAATGACCTACGAGCCTTCAAATACATCTTCTGGACGCGCTCCCAATACCATAATCACCATAAGAAGTTATTCACATACTCGGATTCCAAAACGGACATCGATACACTAAAACACACTTCAACCCAAATTTATGAACTTCTTATAAAATGCCAACTTCCTGAATAGACGCCGAAACGCTCTCGGTCATCCAAAATCCAATCCGGACATACTCCTAAGTCCGAAATCATCATATGAACTTGTTAGAAAATCATGATTCCGAGGTCGTTTACTCAAAAATCACCACCTAACCAATTCTTCAAACTTAAAGCTTCCGAAATGAGAATTGTCACGACCCAAAATCCTAACAGGCCGTGATGGCGCCTATCGTGGAACTAGGCTAGCCAATCATCAATTTACTACGCATTTGTTCGATTATAACAATGCACAATATAACAATAAACAGCAATCATAATAAAGAAATAAATTATATAAGTCTAACTCCCCCAACCATGAACTAAACAACTATAAACAACCTCCCAGAACTGGAGTCAATAGTCATAAGCATCTAAGAATGAATAAGCCTAACTCTGCTAAAACTATAATATATGTCTCTGAATCAAATGCTAAGACTAAATAAGGAAGGGAAATGGAGAAGCTGTGGACGCTGGACAGCTACCTCGAAATCCCGTGAAATGCTGCTATCGAACCTGCGTCAGCTACTGCTGCGAGCTAGTACCTGGATCTGTGCACAGAGGCACAGGGAGTCTTTATGAGTACGCCAACTCAGTAGTAATGAAAAGAAATCACAGTCTGAGAAATATAAAGCAAACAAACCGATACACCATTTCACAACAACCAGTAAAACATCAAGTCACCAAGTAGTATTCAGCAATTTTATAAGTTCAAAAACCAGTTCCAAAATCCTTTGAAAACAAGTAGATATCAATATATCTCAGTGAAATCCTCAGTAAAACTCAGTTTGAAAACGAAGTAAATAATAGTTCGAAAACATAGTAAAATCATCATGAAACTGCCTCTCGGGCCAAAATCATTTCTCGGAATAGATGCCCTCAGGCATTCCCTCAATCACTCAGTGTAAATCATCACTCAGTATCAGCCCCGCGGGCAATCATCATCACTCAATCGGTACCGGCGCTTACTGGGGGTGTGTACAGACTCCGGAGGGGCTCCTACAGCCCAATCTCAATAATAACATAAGACCTGGAAGCCTTCTCATCTCTCTCATGAGTCCTGGAAGCCTCCTCACATCTCTCATAAGGCCTGGAAGCCTCCTCACATCACTCATAAGGCCTGGAAGCCTCCTCACATCACTCATAAGGCCTGGAATCCTCCTCACATCACTCATAAGGCCTTGAAGCCTCCTCGCCTCTCTCATAAGGCCTGGAAGCCTCCTCGCATCTCTCAGTCAGACACTCTCAGTTAGCCCTTAGGCCATAAACAAACCGGGTTCTCGACCCAAAACAGTGTTTCATTTTTCAATAAATAGTATCAAAAAACTCTGAGTGTAAAAATAATTTATCAGGAAAAGACTGAGTGTAAAATCATAGCATATCAGTGAAGAAAATATAGTAAACACAGCCCCCCCAAGGGGTAAACAGATCGGCACTAGACCCCAAACATGGCTTACAGCCCAAAATATATCATAATATATAAATACTATTCAAGCAAAGACTTAAAAATCGGTTTTCGCAACTCAATAGTCACCTTAATAGGAAAAATGTTCCAAAGTTTCCACCTTTTCATCTCAAAACTCGTGAAGGGTGCATAGTCCGGGGTTTCATACCCTCAGGACAGGATTTCAAGATATTACTTACCTCAAAACTAGCCCGCAATTATTCTGCAATACGCTTGCCTCTCGAATCAACCTCCGAAGGCTCCAAATCTACCAAGTTCAGATTTTTATCACCAATATATGCTTAAGGAATAATTTCCAATTGAAAAATATCGAAATTAACCCAAAAATCTGAAACCGGTCAAAACCCGACCCCCAGGCCCGCGTCCCGAAACTCAGAAATGTTTATACAAAAGTGTTCTTCGTCCTCTCACAAGTCCGTACATATAAAGAATACCAAAATCGGAATTCGTTTGACCCCTCAAATCGACCCCTAAAGGTCTCATAATCTCAAGCCCTAAAACCCAATTTTTCTACTGATTTTTCATGAATTTACACTGGTTTTATGCTCTATAATCACCCATAATTGATTTTTAATGACTAGAACACTTACCTCTATGATGAACAAGAATTTTCCTCTTCAAAATCGCCCCCAAGAGCTCTTCTTCGTACACCAATGTTGAAAAATAAGGTTTAAGTCGCGGAAGGGTTATTTAAATATGCCCAGTTATTTTACTCTGTGCGATCGCGGTCAAAGCCCCGCGATCGCACTGAACAATTTTCCCCAGACCTCTGCGATCGCAGCACTGTGCACGAGATCGCACAGTGCTTTTGTCCTCTTCCCTCACGCGCCCAGCCTTCCCCTGTGCGGTCGCACCACTTGCTATGCGATCGCACAACTAATTTTTCTTCTACTCTGCGATCGCGTCCCTTCACCTGCGATCGCATAGAGTATATTTTCCTGGCCTCCTAATTGACCTATGCGATCGCATTTGACACCCCGCGATCGCATAGAGTATTTTTCACCCTGCTACACACCAGCAAAAACAATAGAGTTTTCAAGTCCGGATGTGTCCGTTAGTCACCCGAAATCAATCCCAAGCCCCTCGGGACCCCAACCAAATATACTAACATGTCACGTATGGTCATTCAAACTTATTTGCACTCTTAAAACATCAAAACTAACATCAAAACACCAAATTCTCACCGGATTCAAGCCTAAGAACTTTGATATTTCTAAAATCCACCAATGATGCCAAAACTATCCAAATCAACTCCGATTGACCTGAAATTTTGCAGACACATCCAAAATGACATTACGAACCTGTTCCAACCGTCGGAATTCCATTCCGACCCCGATAGCCTATTTTCCACTGCCGACCGGAAATCGCCAAAACTAACTTTCGCCAATTCAAGCCTAATTCTACACCGGACATCAAAAATTATTCTGAACACACTCCTAAGTCCCAAATCACCTAACGAAGCTATTCGAACCATAAAATTTGCATTCCGAGGTCGTTTACCGATAAGTCAACTCTCAGTTGACTTTTCAACTTTAAGGTTATTTTTAAAGGATTGAATGACTAAACTCTCATTACCACCATTCTGATTTCAAGCCTACCAACTCTAACACATCAATAACAGCATAACCAACCTATAACAAGTCAATTACAGTAATTAAAACACAGGTTCTACGTAACGACGGGCCGGGTCGTTACAAGAATTCTCTTTATAAATCAACTTCAAAACTCTCGGAAAATTCCGATCATGCGTACAAGTCATAATACCTGAGGTGAAGCTACCCATGGCCTCAAACTGCCGAACGATACGCTAGAGCTTAAAACAACCGGTCGGGTCGTTTCAAATATGGTGGGCAAACAAATGTGAATGACAAGAAATTGGGTAGAGGTTTCAAGTTTTTTTCACACCATGCCAAAAGTGTTGTTTTTCTTCAATTTGAGGTGTTTGGCCTATTTTTTTTATTTTTTTTTGTTGAAAAAAGTGCTTTTGGCTAGAAGCAGAAGCAACTTTGAAGAAACAAAAAAAAGTAGCTTCTCTCCAGAAGCAGAAGTAGAAGCGGTTTTGACATTTCTTCATATTAAAAACACACTTTGCAAAATATTTTATATACCAAAATAACCTTACCTAGTTTAAACTATTAAGTAATATAAAATGACTTTTGGGATGAACTTTCATATTTATTGGATGATTTTTTGATATATTTAAATTATCTTGAAAAAATAAAGCACTTTTCAATTTTATTTTTATATTTTGCTTAAATAAAATAGAAAAACCTAATTATTATCATTAATAATAAATATTTATAATAAAATCTACTTATATACTATTAAGTATTAACCAAATCTCTTCCTATCGTTATTTGTAATTTGACACATAAAAGCACTCTTTGAAAAGCTTGGTCAAACATAAATTATTATTTAAAAGTGCTTTTTAAATTGATTAGCCAAACACTAACTGCTTTTCTCCAAAAGTACTTTTTTGAAAAATACTTTTGAAAAAAACACTTCTCAAAATAAGCTGATTTTTCTAGCTTGACCAAACAGGCAATAATTCTAGAACTTCTTTGATAATAGTCAGAAGTACATATAGATTTTGTGTCTATTCTAAAATCGCAAGCTCTTTAATTTGATCGAGGGAGAGATACTGGCTTTTCTTGTTGTGCATTTGAAGTATTCATTTCTAAGGTTCCAATTTTATTATTAGGAGTACGCATGTTTCCATTGTAGATTATCTTTTTGAAGAAAAAATACCAAAAAACTATTCTCCCTTTGTTTTATTGATGGTATTAGTTTATTTCGTTTATATTACTGAAAAAATATTTACTTTACTATAATTTATCATAATGTTAGAAGTTTTTCTTTTCGATTGCGCATTATTGTTTGATAATACTTTCAAAATTATATTTTGTTGCTTCAACATCGTACACAGAAATTTGTATTTGTTAATTATGGTTACGATTATTGTGTTTATTGTCTTTTAAATTGACTTAAAAGGTGTTTCAGGTATTTTTTTTTTGCTTCCGTATTATCTATCTATCTATATATATATATATATATATATATATATATATATATATATATATATTATTATTATAAAAGCATGAATAATTTATGCTAAATATTGAACGACTAAAATATCCCTGCAATATTGATCGACTTTTATGCCCTTAAGTATTTGTATAATTTAAGGATATAATTGTAAATTATTAAATGATAGAATTCTTTTCCAATTTAAACAACACGTACCGACCCTACAAAGATCATCCTACTTGGATCAGAAAAGCACGTCTATAAATTATTATTTTTTAAAATTTGTTCTTCCTAATTACAACATATAGGTGATGTTTGTGGGAGAATATTAGATTCCTACTTTGAGAGCTTTCTTTCTATCTTATTCACATTAGGAATTTTAAGAACTCTTTTTTACCTTTTTATTGTGTAAGGAATTTCATATAAATTTTATTCATTCTTGGAAAGTGATTTGTTTTTATTTACTTATTAGGAAATTTTTTACAAATACTAATATTTTTCATTCGAATAAAATATCACAATTCCTTCTTGAATAGACATCTTTTCCTTTCACGATAGGATATTTGGAGAGTTCTTCGATATCTTTTATTTATTTTGTTAGGAACTTATGGAATGTAAAATTCACGTTCTTTTTAACTAGAGATTGGATTGATCGGGATTGGAGTTAAATTATTTTCTAGCGTTAACAATATAATTTTCTTTTGAATTGTATAGTGGAGAATTATATTTTAATTAAATATGACTTTTGTAACAACTGAAATAGGACAACGTGCAACAAAAAAGGCCAAAGAGAAGGTATGAAAGACTAAATACCCTTTCTATTTTTTGTTTCTTTGTTGCTAATATATCTTGAGTTAATATGATTTTCACGTAATTGAATCGTTAAGGCTTAATTAAATCAAAGAAAATATTGAATCAGAAAACTAATCTTAAGTATTGTTGTATTCTTTAAGTGATTTTACAACTTTAATTGTATAACTGTTTAATTCCATAATATTTAAATCTTTTTTGCCCTTTCACTATGCCAAACCATTATTAATTTGTTCATTTGGATTTAATATTATATATTTTTTGTTCTAAGGAAACAAATTATTAAACTTTGTACATATTAAATTATGTATATATAGTCCATTGCAATTAATTTTAGAATATTATGCAATTGAAAGTTTATTATTTTTTTGTATGCGTTTCATAATATTTGACATAAGATATTTGTGCATCGCACGAACGTAAAGACTAGTATTATATTAAAAGTGGGAAGCCCTTAAGTCAAAAGTTAAATTACCTTTTTACCCTTTTTAAAAATCTAATTACCCTATTTATTTTTTTTAAATAAAACATTAATTATAATATTATTCTGAAGGGTTGTGTATGTTAAAACATTTCATAGCAATGAAAGCCTTATATAATCGTGTCTTTTCATGCACTCATTTACAACGGATGGAAATCGGGCGCAAACCTTCTATATATAAATTCTTCGTACAATCTTTCACTTAACACAAATTTGTATAATTTTTTAAACTATAAATTTTTACGAAAATGCCGACGCCAAATTCTACCACTTCTTTTTATGCTCTCAATACGAGCTTTTGTGTGCAACATTGATGCTACAAAATTACCTGATGAAATATATCTGAAGTAATTTTTTTTTTTTTTTTTGAGTTAAACATTATATTTCTATTAATACTCAAAAATTGGAATACAATTTGTCTTAGTAGTAGCTTTGACTCACTACTATCTCTATACATCAAATATCAAAGACAAGTAAAGTTTCTATCTAGTACTATGTCTTTTTATACTGCCTATACACTATGTCAAGGAAAGAAATCCAGCTGCTTCAGTGATTCTCTCCATTTGCTTTGTTGCTTCCCTCGAACATGAACATGTTGGACCATCTCCCTGCAAATCTGCTGCTCATTATACTTCTTCAATTCAAATCTGCCTCTGTTTCTTTCCCTCCATATCACAGTAACCAACATAGCAAACACACAGCAAGTAATGCCATTTATACCTTTTCTGCTTTTGCTATATTACTGATCCACTTCAATTCACACTCCCAATCTCCTATATTCCTTGTATACCCCAACCATTTACACATTTTAGTCCACAACTTTCTTGTTAGTGAGCATTCAAAGTATAGATGGTTGAAAGTTTCCATTGCTTGTTTACAGAAAATGCAATCAGCTGGTATAGTTATGCCTATCTTCAACAACCTTTCCACAGTTGCTAGCCTTCTTTGCATTGCAAGCCATAATATGAATCTGAATCTAGGATGCACACTTGAATGTAGCATTAATCCTCTCCATTCAACTTTACTGTAATCTGGCACCATTTTCTTGTACAATTTCTGTATTTGGAACTTTCCATTCCTGCTCAGACTGTACAATCTCTGGTTCAAATCTCCTTGCAGTGTATGTTGCAGTATTGCCTCTTTGCTTTCAAAAATCTTCCTAATTACCTAGGCTGCTGCCTTAGGAGTACTCATTGTGTCCAGTCCCCTCTTCTTTATGTAAAAGCTATGGACCCATCTAATCCATAAGCAATCTTTCTTCCTAGTTAGATCCCACAAGTTCTTAGTGACTGCAGCTTTATTCCACACTTTGATATCCAGTATATTTAGCCCCCCAGCAACTATTGGCTTACATACATTTTCCCAAGCTATTAGAGCCTTCGTAGAGACTGTTACATTTCCTGTCCAGAGGTATGTTCTCCATATAGTTTCTATCATTTTCAACACTTTCTTTGGGAATATGAACACCTGTGCCCAATATGTTTGAATGCCAAAGAGCACTGATTTTATCAACTGGCATCTTCCTGCATAAAATAATAATTTTGCTGACCAACAGGTGACCCTTGCTGTAATTTTTTCAATCAGTGGCAAATACTGTCCTATACTCAGCTTCTTAGAATCTAAAGGAACTCCCAGATACCTAAAAGGTAACTTGCCTTCAATGAACCCCGATGCCTTCAGTATATCATCATTTGTCCTCTGATCCACTCCAGCCATATATATAGCACTTTTACTTATGTTAGCCTGTAGTCCAGAAGCTTGGGAAAACCTTTGAAATGCTTCATTCAGAATTTGAATAGAGATCATATCATCTCGACAGTATATCAATAAATTATCAGCAAAGCACACATGTGTAATATTCAACTTTCTACATTTTGGATGAAAGTTAAAATCTCCATTTCTGTACAATTGCTTTAATTCTCTACTCAAATACTCCATTGCTATAACAAACAAGTAAGGGGACATAGGGTCACCTTGCCTAATCCCTCTTTTTCCTTTGAAAGGTTTAGTCAATCCCCCATTTAGCACAAGTGAGTATGAGACTGTGGTAATACATGCCATGATCCACTTGATAAATTTACAAATAAATCCCATATCAATCAGTATCTGCTTCAAAAAACTCCACTCCAATGTATCATAGACTTTTCTCAAGTCTATTTTCATCACACGTCTTGGTGACACTCCTTTTCTAGCATAGCCTTTTAATAGTTCATGTGTCACGACCCCAAATACTAACAGGCCGTGATGGCGCCTATCGTGGGACTAGGCTAGCCGACCATCACTTTACTATGCATTTAATCAATTATAACAATTCACAATATAACTATAAACAACAGACATAATAAAGAAATAAATTATATAAGTCTAGCGTCCCCAGTAATGAACTAAAAAACTCTAACAACCTCCCAGAACTGGAGTCAATAGTCATGAGCATCTAAGAATAAATAAATCTAACTCTGCTAAAACTATAATATATGTCTCTGAATCAAATGCTAAGACTAAATAAGGAAGGGAAATGGAGAAG
>ML258266.1:25105-43258 GCA_005239495.1 Nicotiana undulata | reverse complement strand
AGTAAAAATCTTCATAAAACTGCCCCTCGGGCCATACTCATTTCTCATCACAATATCTTTCAGTATTAGCCCATCAGGAAACCTCACAATCACTCAGCCCATCAGGCAACCTCACAATCACTCTGCCCATCAGGCAACCTCACAATCACTCTACACATCAAGCAACCTCATTATCACTCTGCCCATCAGGCAACCTCACAATCACTCTTCATAAGCCCCGCGGGCATCACTCAATCGGTATCGACGCTCACTGGGGGTATGTTACAAACTCCGGAGGGGCTCCTACAGCCCAAGCACTAAAATAAGCCACAGCATGGCATAGATCACACACAATATAGGCCCGTAGCCTTACTCATATCATATTATCCTCACAATATAGGCCAACACCCTCACTCATATCATAACATCCTCACAATATAGGCCAGCAACCTCACTCATATAATAACATCCTCACAATATAAGCCAACAACCTCACTCAGTCAGATACTCTCAATTTACCCTTCGGCCCATAATATACCGGGTTCTCGACCCAAAAAGTGTTAAAACAATTTCACAGAAAAGACTGAGTGAAAAATCATAACATATCAGTGAGGAAAATAGTAAAAACATNTTTCATTTTCAAGAAGTAGTATCAAAATACTCTGAGTGTCAAAACAATTTCACAGAAAAGACTGAGTGAAAAATCATAACATATCAGTGAGGAAAATAGTAAAAACATCCCCCAAGGGGTAAACAGATCGGCACTAGGCCCCAAACATGGCTTACAGCCCAAATCATATCAAGTATATATAGTACTATTGGAAATAAGCTTTAAAAGCCGTTTCGCAACTCAATAGTCGCCTAAGTAAGGAATATATCTCCAAAGTTTCAACCTTTGCATTTCAAAACCCGTGAAAGGGTGCATAGTCTGGGGTTTTATACCCCAGGACAGGATTTAAAGACATTACTTACCTCAAAACTAGCCCGGAATTATTCTGCAATGCGCTTGCCTCTCGAATCAACCTCTGAAGGCTCCAAATCTACCAAGTTTAGATTTTTATCATCAATATGCTCTTAAGGAACGAATTCCAATTGAAAGATATCAAATTTAGCTCAAAAATCTGAAACCGGTCAAAATTCGACCCCGGGGCCCGCGTCCTGAAACTCAGAAATTTTTATACAAAAGAGTTCTTCGTTTTCTCACGAGTCTGTGCATATAAGGAACACCAAAATCATAGTTCGTTTGACCCCTCAAATTGACCCCTAAAGGTCTATTAATCTCAAGCCCTAAAACCCAATTTTTCTACTGATTTTCCATGAATTTACACTGGTTTTATGTTCTATAATCATCCGTAATCGTGTTTTAATGATCAAAATACTTACCTCTATGAAGAACAAGGATTTCCCTCTTTAAAATTGCCCCCAAGAACTCTTTTCCGTACAACAATGGTGTAAAAAGGGGTTTAAGTCGCGAAGGAAATATTTAAATACTGCCCAGTTAATTGTTCTCCGCGATCGCAGCTTTTCCCCTGCGATCGCAGCACTGTGCACGCGATCGCACAGTGCATTTGCCAGCAACCCCACGCGCCCCAACTTCCTCTACGCGATCGCAGCCCAACCCACGCGATCGCACTACCTTGGGCTCCCCCTACTCTGCGATCGCAGACTAACCTTCGCGATCGCACAAAACAAAATGTGCCTTCCCCCGATTAACTCTCCGCGATCACATCGATTCCCTCGCGATCGCAGTGAAGGAATTACTGTTGTGCAAAAACCAGAAAACCAATAGTGTTTTTAAACCAGAAAACCATGCACATATTCGGAGGTGATTCCACGTCACCCGACCCTATCTAGGTCTGATAACACAACATAGTTGAAATTTCATTATCAAATCCTGACCCATAAACCTTAAAACCAAGTTTCCACTTCTGAAATAATTTACAAGTTCAAATTTCCACGACTATAAGCTAAAATAGTCTGAATACGCTGTATCAAACCATATCCGTAACCCAAGATGAAATCACATAATATACCGCGTGGCTTAATCACTCATAGCGATAACTCCTAACAACAATAGTTTTTCAACAACTCAATACCGGTACATACCCTCTTATCAACCATGCCTCGCTCTAACACTTCATTATACTGCCGATGATGAAAGAAGCACGTACAAACCAGCAACCATTCGTCCGATCAGTATCAATGCCAGCCAGTGCCATAACTTGTGCAACTTGTGCACTCAATAACCACATACAAAGAGCTCAATTCATTAAATAAAGAAGACTCACACAAGAGTACTATCCTGCCACTAACACTTACCATTACCATATCATGCTAAAAGCCTAATACGCATCGTGAAACCATATCACACAAATCTGACACCAAGGATCATACCTCAACCTAACTGAGTTGCAAAGCGTGATCCCTTCCAACCGTTGGACCACATGACATACTCCAAGCCACCTTGATCAAAATCAATAACCATGAGAAATTCGACGTCAATTACTCAAAATGCATTGCCATAACTATGGGGAAATCGGACGATACCATGCCACCCGAATCAGAAAGAACATAACCAACACGTCTCAACCCTGAATTTCGCTATAAAGCCCCGATAGAACTACACCCTGTGCACATATATAACCAACGATCACAACTCCTCGAAACACCGAAAGGTAACTCATAGATCACTCTAAAACACGAATAAGCTCAGTGACAATCAAATGGTACATCCCTCAACAATAGTAATTTGAGGTCAACAATCCCAACTCGGTGCAGGACACACACCCATACTGGCCTACCAATAACTCTAAGTACTATTTCTCTCTGAAAGTTCATAATGGCTGAGTCATGGCATACTCTAACACCTGACTAGCTTTGCTCCCATCCTCATAGTTTACAACCACAAAATAATCTATTTATTAGAACTCTTAGTCTCAAAGTCCATGAAGCGCACAAAGTTACCATATTTGATCCCAACTGCACCACCCGAATATATAACATGTCTCCAATACTCAATCACTCCACGAGGGATACCCCTATAATTATTCTGTGCCCCCGAGCAAACTCGAATATCAACAGTCGATCCAACAAGAAAGCGTCGCAATACTAATGAAGCATCCTTATTCAAGCACATTGTCTTAAGCACCTTGTCCCTTATCATAGTATACCCCCATCTAGTCACACCAAT
This sequence comes from Nicotiana undulata, assembly GCA_005239495.1. Classification (NCBI taxonomy): domain Eukaryota; kingdom Viridiplantae; phylum Streptophyta; class Magnoliopsida; order Solanales; family Solanaceae; genus Nicotiana; species Nicotiana undulata. The sequence goes on along the minus strand of ML258266.1, from coordinate 40,089 downwards.
TAGTGATATCATTCACCCAATCATCTAAACTGCCAGTTCTGACCTTCCTTCCAGAACTGAACCGTGACCTCACATAGGCCACTCTCCACTATACACAAAATACTACATACGCCATGCGATCCTATAATAAATAGGAGAACCTCATGCTCCCTTCCTAGCCACACACAACTATGTACCCAACTAGCCAAGAACTTTCCATTTGATCCCATCTAGAAGCAAAATCACTATACATCACATGGCCCTCCCGCCAGTAGAAATATACATCTCCAACCGTGGTAGAAACCATCAGGAACTCCAGAATCAAACTTGTACAACACCAAACCGCCAGAACTGAATCCTTCTAACTCAACCAAGCTACGCATGCCACCAAATTCCAAGAGAATTGCTAAGAAACACCTGTAACAACTCATTACCTTATAAACACCCAAAGAACTAACCATATCCCTTATCATGCCGATCCGACCTACTACCAAGCTGTCCTATTTATCCAAGTTCCTTCTGACTTACCTTCGAATTGATACTTCTTCTTGCCATAATACCGCAATTCTTAATCCCGACTCACCGCACGAAACCCGAGCATAAAAATATACCGTCTAAGGCTCATAAGCCGCTGAATACTCCCTCAATTATCCCCAAATGCACCACATTAGAAATACTTACCCTGAAGAGACTTCCTGCGAATTTAAAGTCATTACCTTCACTTTCCTGATACTGATGGATAGAATCCATGATAATGCAAATACACCACAAGCCTTGACACCTTCCCCGTAAATCTCAGTTCTAGCCCTTCTCACACCTTGAAGATCCTCGATCGCTACATATAACCTTGAATCCGTCTGAACCATTCTCGAACGTCATTTACTCTACGCAATTTCAATGGTTGCAAACCACATACTAGGAAAGTAATCCACACCTTTGAAGCAACAAGAACACTCATACATTTCACACACTACACTTTCAAGTACAACTCAATCATTCAATAAATTCCCTTATCCGTAAAGTTTATTACAACCTGTATCGAAGAAATTTCCATCACTCGAGTCATTCCCAGACCCCATCTTTGTAGGTCATAATTGATTCACAAACATACCTCGAACCGAAACCAATTCAACACACAATCCTGTAATCAACTTATCAATAAAGAACTCCCCCACTTGGCTCAAAGCCAAAGATCAAGACAACCAATAACTCACGATGCCCATACACTATCATTGCCACCATACTGTGGTGTGGTTCAACTAAATCCTTCATACGCTCATACGACCCAAACAATCTAACACTCAAATCAAATGCATATCTCGCATCCACCATTGTAATGGTCATGCCAACTCTCACAAGCGATCTAAACTCAACATACATCATTACTGATAGAGAGAACTTACTACAGATAAACGTAAGGGTCACACACCTCAAGACAACCCACAGGAGATACCCCTACCTACTTAACCTCAAAATGATATCTCCCAATACACTTATGAAAATCATAGCTATCACACAATCACTATACCTTCCTACAGTAGAACACAACCATTGCCTGCCCCCAAGACATCCCATTAAGCGGTATAAGAACCTGAAGCTGATGGCAATACTAACACTGGGGCTGTGGTCAAGGAATTCTTGAGCTTCTGGAAGCTCTACACACACTCTTCTGACCACATGGATACCGTCACTGGACACCACGTGTCCCAAGAATGCTAATGAACTGAGCCAACAATTCACACTTGGAGAACTTCGCACAAGCTTCTCCTCCCTATATACTTGTAATACCATCATTAAATGCCGAGTATGCTACCTCTGGCTTCGAGAGTACGCCAGGATGCCATCAACGGATACAATAATAAATGAGTTATAACATGGTTGAATACATTAATCAAATACATGAACGCTGTTGGGCATTGGTCAGCTCAAAAGACATCACAAGAACTCAGAACATAACTGGAAAACTCACTTCACTCCACAACTCAGCTACACGAGAGGTCCTTCAATACATTCACAACTCGAGGTCATATTCTAACTCAAGACAGAAGTCAGATACTCAATAGTTCTTGCTACATTTCCCGCCAATTCATTTTGGTCACAATCAAACAACCTGAATGCATCTACTATCCGATCACTCTCACCATGTAGTCATCAAGTCACAAGTTCCATCAATAAGGACACAAACGGACATATAAGTCCCCCAACACATGTGCTCACCCAAATGAAATCTCAACACTCAAGCCACAGACAAAATCAGGCCTCAAGTCCTTCCGACTGGCCAACTATTTTTATGTTAAAAATCACATCTCACCCATGGAAGTCACAAGCCGCCGACGCACAACTGATACCAAGCGCTCGCGTGTGCATTCGAATACATAAAAGGAATTCAAAGAGTTACGCTTTGAATAAATAAAATGGATTCGCACAAAAAGAATTCAAGAATGTGAGAAGTTCCTAAGAGTTCTGCAGCCTCTCGAAGATAAGTACAGACGTCTCCGTACCGATCCGCAAGACTCTACTGAACCTGCTCATGACCGTTGAGTCCTATGTAACCTAGAGCTCTGATACCAACTTGTCACGACCCCAAATCCTAACAGGCCGTGATGGCGCCTATCGTGGAACTAGGCTAGCCGACCATCACTTTACTACGCATTTATTAAATTATAACAGTTCACAATATAACCATAAACAACAGTCATAATAAAGAAATAAATTATATAAGTCTAGCGCCCCCAATAATGAACTAAACAACTCTAACAACCTTCCAGAACTGGAGTCAATAGTCATGAGCATCTAAGAATAAATAAATCTAACTCTGCTAAAACTATAATATATGTCTCTGAATCAAATGCTAAGACTAAATAAGGAAGGGAAATGGAGAAGCTGTGGATGCTGGACAACTACCTCGAAATCCCGTGAAATGCTGCTATCGAACCTGCGTCAGCTACTGCTGCGAGCTTGTACCTGGATCTGTGAACAGAGGCACAGGGAGTCTTTATGAGTACGCTAACTCAGTAGTAATGAAAATAAATCACAGTCTGAGTAATATAAACACACAGAATAGATACACAATTTCACATCCAGTAAAACACCAAGTCACCAGATAGTATTCATCAAATACATAAGCTCGAAATAAGTTTCCAGAAATCCTTTGAACCAAGTGTAATATCAGAATATCTCAGTCAAATTCTCAATAAAAACCAATTTGAAAATGAAGTAAATCATAGTTTGAAAACTCAGTAAAAATCTTCATAAAACTGCCCCTCGTGCCATACTCATTACTCATCACAATATCTTTCAGTATTAGCCCATCAGGCAACCTCACAATCACTCTTCCCATCAGGCAACCTCACAATCACTCTGCCCATCAGGCAACCTCACAATCACTCTGCCCATCAAGCAACCTCACAATCACTCTACACATCAAGCAACCTCACAATCACTCTGCCCATCAGGCAACCTCACAATCACTCTTCACATCAAGCAACCTCACAATCACTCTGCCCATCAGGCAACCTCACAATCACTCTTCATAAGCCCCGCGAGCATCACTCAATCAGTATCGGCGCTCACTAGGGGTGTGTTACAAACTCCGGAGGGGCTCCTACACCCAAAGCGCTAAAATAAGCCACATCATGGCATAAATCACACACAATATAGGACCGCAGCCTCACTCATATCATAGCATCCTCACAATATAGGCCAACATATTCACTCATATCATAACATCCTCACAATATAGGCCAGCAGCCTCACTCATATCATAACATCCCCACAATATAGGCCAGTAACCTCACTCAGTCAGACACTCTTAATTTGCCCTTCAGGCCATAATATACCGGATTCTCGACCCAAAAACAGTGTTTCATTTTCAAGAAGTAGTATCAAAATACTCTGAGTGTCAAAATAATTTCACAGAAAATACTGAATGAAAAATCATAACATATCAGTGAGGAAAAATAGTAAAAACATCCCCCAAAGGGTAAACAGATCGGCACTAGGCCCCAAACATGGCTTACAGCCCAAATCATATCAAGTATATATAGTACTATTGGAAATAAGCTTTAAAAGCCGTTTCGCAACTCAATAGTCGCCTAAGGTAAGGAATATATCTCCAAAGTTTCAACCTTTGCATATCAAAACCCGTGAAAGGGTGCATAGTCTGGGGTTTCATACCCCCAGGACAGGATTTAAAGACATTACTTACCTCGAAACTAGCCCAAAATTATTCTGCAATGCGCTTGCCTCTCGAATCAACCTCTGAAGGCTCCAAATCTACCAAGTTTAGATTTTTATCATTAATATATGCTTAAGGAACGAAATCCAATTGAAAGATATCAAATTTAGCTCAAAAATCCGAAACTGGTCAAAACCCGACCCTCGAGCCTGCATCCTGAAACTCAGAAATTTTTATACAAAAGCGTTCTTCCTTCTCTCACGAGTCCGTGCATATAAAGAACGCCAAAATAAGAGTTTGTTTGACCCCTCAAATTGACCCCTAAAGGTCTCTTAATCTCAAGCCCTAAAACCCAATTTGTCTACTGATTTTCCATGTACACTGGTTTTATGTTCTATAATCATCCATAATCGAGTTTTAATGATCAAAATACTTAACTCTATGAAGACCAAGTATTTCCCTCTTCAAAATCGCCCCCAAGAACTCTTTTCCGTACAACAATGGTGTTAAAAGGGGTTTAAGTCGCGAAGGAAATATTTAAATACGGCCCAGTTAATTGTTCTCCGCGATCGCAGCTTTTCCCCTGCGATCGCACAGTGTTCCTTAGTTTGACCTCCGCGATCGCAGCACTGTGCAAGCGATCGCACAATGCATTTGCCAGAAACCCCACGCGCCCCAACTTCCTCTACACGATCGCAGCTCAACCCACACGATCGCACTGCCTTGGGCTCCCCCTACTCTGCGATCGCAGACTAACCTTCGCGATCGCACAGAACAAAATTTGCCTGCCCCTAATTAACTCTCCGCGATCGCATCAATTCCTTTGCGATGGCAGTAAAGGAATTACTGCTGTGCAAAAACCAGAAAATCAACAGTGTTTTTAAGCCCAAATGAGTCCGTTAATCACCCGAAATCAATCCCGAGCCCCTCGGGACCCCCACCAAACATACCAACACCTCACATATGATCATTCAAACTTAGTTTCACTCTCAAAACACCAAAACTAACATCAAAACACCAAATTTACATCGAATTCAAGCCTAAGAACTTTGATATTTCTAAAATCCACCAACGATGCCGAAACTATTCAAAACAACTCCGAGTGACCTGAAATTTGCAGACAAGTCCAAAATAACATTACGAACCTGTTCCAACTGTCGGAATTCCATTCCGATCCCCATAGCCTATTTTCAACTGCCGACCGGAATCGCAAAAACTAACTTTCACCAATTCAAGCCTAATTCTACACTGGACATCACAAAATTATTCTGAACACACTCCTAAGTCCCAAATCACCTAACGAAGCTATCCGAGCCATAAAATCTGCATTCCAAGGTCGTTTACAAATAAGTCAACTCTCAGTTGACTTTTCTCACTACAGGACTAGTTTTAAAGACTGAATGACTAAACTCTCACTACAACCATTCTGATTTCAATCCTACCAACTCTAACACATCAAATACAGTATAACCAATCTATAACAAGTCAATAACAACAATTATAATGCAGGTTTTACGTAACGACAGATCGGGTCGTTACATTCTCCCCCTCTTAACCAAACGTTCGTCCTTGAACGTGCCTAGAGATGTTCCAACACCATAAAAAATTGCAATGTAACCTTCCATGCACATATTCGAAGGTGATTCCACGTCACCCGACCCCATCTAGGTCTGATAACACAACATAGCTGAAATTTCATTATCAAATCCTGACCCATAAACCTTAAAACCAAGTTTCCACTTCTGAAATAATTTACAAGTTCAAATTTCCATGACTATAAGCTGAAATAGTCTGAACACGCTGTATCAAACCATATCCGTAACCCAAGATGAAATCACATAATATACCGCGTGGCTTAATCACTCATAGCGATAACTCCTAACCACAATAGTTGTTCAACAACTCAATACCGGTACATACCCTCTTATCAAACCATGCCTCGCTCTAACACTTCCATATACTGCCGATGATGAAAGAAACACGTACAAACCAGCAACCATTCGTCCGATCAGTATCAATGCCAGCCAGTGCCATAACTTGTGCAACTTGTGCACTCAATAACCACATACCAAGAGCTCAATTCATTAAATAAAGAAGACTCACACACGAGTACTATCCTGACACTAACACTTACCATTACCACATCATGCTAAAAGCCTAATACGCATCGTGAAACCATATCACACAAATCCGACACCAAGGATCATACCTCATCCTAACTGAGTTGCAAAGCGTTATCCCTTCCATTCGCTGGACCACATGACATACTCCAAGTCGCCTTGATAAAAATTAATAACCATGCGAAAATCGACGTCAACTCAAAATGCATTGCCATAACCATGGGGAAATTTAACGATACCATGCCACCCGAATAAGAAAGAACATAACCAACACGTCTCCACCCTGCAACACCCAATTACTTACCTTACTCAAATTTCGCTATAAAGCCCCGATAGAACTACACCATGTGCACATATATAACCAACGATCACAACTCCTCGAAACACCGAAAGGTAACTCATAGACCACTCTGAAACACGAATAAGCTCAGTGACAATCAAATGGTACATCCCTCAACAATAGCAATTTGGGGTGAACAATCCCGACTCGGTGCAGAACACACACCCATACTGGCCTACCAATAACTCTAAGTACTATTTCTCTCTGAAAGTTCATAGTGGCTGAGTCATGTCATATACTAACACTTGACTAGCTTTGCTCGCATCCTCATAGTTTACAACCACAAAATAATCTGTTTATTAGAACTCTTAGTCTCAAAGTCCATGAAGCGCACAAAGTTACCATATCTGATCCCAACTGCACCACCCGAATATATAACATGTCTCCAATACTCAATCACTCCACGAGGGATACCCCTATAATTATTCTGTGCCCCCGAGCAAACTCGAATATCAACAGTCGATCCAACAAGAAAGCGTCGCAATACTAATGAAGCATCCTTATTCAAGCACATTGTCTTAAGAACCTTGTCCCTTATTATAGTATACCCCTATCCAGTCACACGAATTAGTGATATCATTTACCCAATCATCTAAACTTCCAGTTCTGACCTTCCTTCCAGAACTGAACCGTGACCTCAGATAGGCCACTCTCCACTATACACAAAATACTACATACGCCATGCGATCCTATGATAAATAGGAGAACCTCATGCTCCCTTACTAGCCACACACAACTATGTACCCAACTAGCCAAAAACTTTCCATTTGATCCCATCTAGAAGAAAAATCACTATACATCACATGGCCCTCCCGCCAGTAGAAATATACATCCCTAACCGTGGTAGAAACCATCAAGAACTCCCGAATCAGACTTGTACAACACCAAACCACCAGGACTGAATCCTTCTAACTCAACCAAGCTACGCATGCAACCAAATCCCAAGAGAACTGCTAAGAAACACCTGTAATAACTCATTACGTCATAACACCCACAGAACTAATCATATCCCTTATCGTTTATCATGCCGATCCGACCTACTACCAAGCTGTCCTATTCATTCAAGTTCCTTCTGACTTACCTTCGAATTGATACTTCTTCTTGCCATAATACCGCAATTCTCAATCCAGACTCACCGCACGAAACCCGAGCATAAAATATACAGTCTAAGGCTCATAAGCCGCTGAGTACTCCCTTAAATATCCCCCAAAAGCACCCCATTAGAAATACTTACCCTGCAGAGAATTCCTGCGAATTTAAAGTCATTACCTTCACTTTCCTGATACTGATGGATAGAATCCATGATAATGCAAATACACCACAAGCCTTGACACCTTCCCCGTAAATCTCAGTTCTAGCCCTTCTCACACCTTGAAGATCCTCGATCGCTACATATAACCTTGAATCCGTCTGAACCATTCTCGAACGTCATTTACTCTACGCAATTTCAATTACACTAACCAAGTAAACAAAACGACATGACCCCTCTTGCAAACCACATACTAGGAAAGTAATCCACACTTTTGAAGCAACAAGCACACTCTTACATTTCACACACTACACTTTCAAGTACAACTCAATCATTCAATAAATTCCCTTATTCGTAAAGTACATTACAACCTGTATCGAAGAAATTTTATCACTCAAGTCATTCCCAGTCCCCACCTCCGTAGGTCAAAATTGATTCACCAACATACCTTGAACCGAAACCAATTCAACACATAATCCTGTAATCAACTTATCAATAACGAACTCCCCCACTTGGCTCAAAGCCAAAGATCAAGACAACCAATAACTCACGATGCCCATACACTATCATTGCCACCATACTGTGGTGAGGTTCAACTAAATCCTTCATACGCTCATACGACCCAAACAATCTAACACCCAAATCAAATGCAAATCTCGCATCCACCATTGTAATGGTCATGCCATGTCCCAAAAGGGCCTCTAATCACAAATTACAACATACATCATTATTGATAGAGAGAACTTACTACAGATAAACATAAGGGTCACACACCTCAAGACAACCCGCAGGAGATCCCCCTACCTGCTTAACCTCAAAATGATATCTCCCAATACACTTATGAAAATCATAGCTATCACATAATCACTATACCTTCCTACAGTAGAACACAACTATTGTCTGCCCCTAAGACATCCCATTAAGCGGTATAAGAACCTGAAGCTGATGGCAATACTAACACTGGGGCTGTGGTCAAGGAATTCTTGAGCTTCTGCAAGCTCTACACACACTCGTCTGACCACATGGATACCGTCACTGGACACCACGTGTCCCAAGAATGCTACTGAACTGAGCCAACAATTCACACTTGGAGAACTTCGCACAAGCTTCTCCTCCCTATATCCTTGTAATACCATCATCAAATGCCGAGTATGCTACCTATGGCTACGTGAGTACGCCAGGATGCCATCAATGGATACAATAATAAAGGAGTTATAACATGGTTGAATACACTAATCAAATACATGAACGCTGCTGGGCGTTGGTCAGCTCAAAAGACATCACAGGAACTCAGAACATAACAGGAAAACTCACTTCACTCCACAACTCAGCTACACGAGAGGTCCTTCAATACACTCACAACTCGAGGTCATATTCTAACTCAAGACAGAATTCAGATATTCAATAGTTCTTGCTACATTTCCCGCCAATTCATTTTGGTCACAATCAAACAACCTGAATACATCTACTATCCGATCACACTCACATGTAGTCATCTAGTCACAAGTTCCATCAATATGGACACAAACGGACATATAAGTCCCCCAACTCATGTGCTCACCCAAATGAAATCTCAACACTCAAGCCACAGACAAAATTAACCCTCAAGTCCTTCCGACTGTCCCACTATTAACATGTTAAAAATCACATATCACACATGGAAGTCACAAGCCGCCGACGCACAACTGATACCAAGCGCTCGCGTGCGCATTCGAATACATAAAAGGAATTCAAAGAGTTACGCTTTGAATAAATAAAATGGATTCGCACGACTAGAATTCAAGAATGTGAGAAGTTCCTAAGAGTTCTGCAGCCTCTCGAAGATAAGTACATACGTCTCCGTACCGATCCGCAAGACTCTACTGAACCTGCTAATGATCGTTGAGTCCTATGTAACCTAGAGCTCTGATACCAACTTGTCAGGACCCCAAATCCTAACAGGCCGTGATGGTGCCTATCGTGGGACTAGGCTATCCAACCATCACTTTACTACGCATTTATTCAATTATAAAAGTTCACAATATAACCATAAACAACAATCATAATAAAGAAATAAATTGTATAAGTCTAGCGCCCCCAATAATGAACTAAACAACTCTAATAACCTCCCAGAACTGGAGTCAATGGTCATGAGCATCTAAGAATAAGTAAATTTAACTCTGATAAAAATATAATATATGTCTTTGAATCAAATTCTAAGACTAAATAAGGAAGGAAAATGGAGAAGTTGTGGACGCTGGACAGCTACCTCGAAATCCCGTGAAATGCTTCTATCGAACCTGCGTCAGATACTGCTGCGAGCTTGTACCTGGATCTGTGAACAGAGGCACAGGGAGTCTTTATGAGTACGACAACTCAGTAGTAATGAAAATAAATCACAGTCTGAGTAATATAAACACACAGAACATATACACAATTTCACAAAAGCCAGTAAAACACCAAGTTACCAGGTAGTATTCATCAAATACATAAGCTCGAAAAAAGTTTCCAGAAATCCTTTGAACCAAGTGTAATATCATAATATCTCAGTCAAATTCTCAATAAAAACCAGTTTGAAAATGAAGTAAATCATAGTTTGAAAACTCAGTAAAAATCTTCATAAAACTGCCCCTCGGGCAATACTCATTTCTCATCACAATATCTTTCAGTATTAGCCCATCAGGCAACCTCACAATCACTCTGCCCATCAGGCAGCCTCACAATCACTCTGCCCATCAGGCAACCTCATAATCACTCTGCCCATCAGGCAACCTCACAATCACTCTGCACATCAAGCAACCTCACAATCACTTTGCCCATCAGGCAACCTCACAATCACTCTTCATAAGCCCCGCGAGCATCAATCAATCAGTACCGGCCTTAGTGGGGGTTTGTTACAGACTCCGGAGGGGCTCCTACAGCCCAAGCGCTAAAATAAGCCACAGCATGGCATAAATCACACACAATATAGGCCCGCAACCTCACTCATATCATATCATCCTTACAATATAGGCCAACAACCTCACTCATATCATAACATCCTCACGATATAGGCCAGCAGCCTCACTCATATCATAACATCCTCACAATATAGGCCAGCAACCTCACTTAGTCAAACACTCTAAATTTGCCCTTCAGGCCATACTATACCGGGTTCTCGACCCAAAAACAGTGTTTCATTTTCAAGAAGTAGTATCAAAATACTCTGAGTGTCAAAATAATTTCACAGAAAAGACTGAGTGAAAAATCATAACATATCAGTGAGGAAAATAGTAAAAACATCCCCCAAGGGGTAACCAGATCGGCACTAGGTCCCAAACATGGCTTACAACCCAAATCATATCAAGTATATATAGTACTATGGAAATAAGATTTAAAAGCCGTTTCGCAACTCAATAGTCACCTAATTAAGGAATATATCTCCAAAGTTTCAACCTTTGCATTTCAAAACTCGTGAAAGGGTGCATAGTCTGGGGTTTTATACCCCAGGACAGGATTTAAAGACATTACTTACCTCAAAACTAGCCCGGAATTATTCTGCAATGCGCTTGCCTCTCGAATCAACCTCTGAAGGCTCCAAATCTACCAAGTTTAGATTTTTATCATCAATATGTGCTTAAGGAACGAATTCCAATTGAAAGATATCAAATTTAGCTCAAAAATTCGAAACCGGTCAAAACCCGACCCCCGGGCCTGCGTCCTGAAACTCAGAAATTTTTATACAAAAGCATTCTTCGTTCTCTCACGAGTCCGTGCATATAAAGAACACCAAAATAGGAGTTCGTTTGACCCCTCAAATTGACCCCTAAAGGTCTCTTAATCTCAAGCCCTAAAATCCAATTTGTCTACTGATTTTCCATGAATTTACACTGGTTTTATGTTCTATAATCATCCATAATAGAGTTTAAATGATCAAAATACTTACCTCTATGAAGAACAAGGATTTCCCTCGCCCCCAAGAACTCTTTTCCGTACAACAATGGTGTAAAAAGGGGTTTAAGTCGCGGAGGAAATATTTAAATACTGCCCAGTTAATTGCTCCGCGATCGCGGCTTTTCCCCTGCGATCGCACAGTGTTCCTCAGTTTGACCTCCGCGATCGCAGCACTGTGCACGCGATCACACAGTGCATTTTCCAGCAACCCCACGCGCCCCAACTTCCTCTACGCGATCGCAGTTCAACCCACGCGATCGCACTGCCTTGGGCTCCCCCTACTCTACGATCGCAGACTAACCTTCGCGATCACACAGAACAAAATGTGCCTGTCCCTAATTAACTCTCCCCGATCGCATCAATTCCCTCGCGATCGCAGTGAAGGAATTACTGCTGTGCAAACACCAGAAAACCAACAGTGTTTTTAAGCCCAAATGAGTCCGTTAATCACCCGAAATCAATCCCGAGCCCCTCGGGACCCCAACCAAACATACCAACACCTCACATATGATCATTCAAACTTAGTTGCACTCTCAAAACACCAAAACTAACATCAAAACACCAAATTTACATCGAATTCAAGCCTAAGAACTTTGATATTTCTAAAATCCACCAACGATGCCGAAACTATTCAAAACAACTCCGATTGACCTGAAATTTTGCAGACAAGTCCAAAATAACACTACCAACCTGTTCCAACAGTCGGAATTCCATTCTGACCTTGATAGCCTATTTTCAACTGCCGACCGGAATCGCCAAAAACTAACTTTGACCAATTCAAGCCTAATTCTACACTGGACATCACAAAATTATTCTGAACACACTCCTAAGTCCCAAATCACCTAACGAAGCTATCCGAGCCATAAAATATGCATTCCAAGGTCGTTTACCAATAAGTCAACTCTCAGTTGACTTTTCTCACTTCAGGACTAGTTTTAAAGACTGAATGACTAAACTCTCACGACAACCATTCTGATTTCAAGCCTACCAACTCTAACACATCAAATACAGTATAACCAATCTATAACAAATCAATAACAACAATTATAATGCAGGTTTTACGTAACGACAGAACGGGTCGTTACATTCTCCCCCTCATAAACAAACGTTCGTCCTCGAACGTGCCTAGAGATGTTCCAACACCATAAAAAATTGCAGTGTAACCTTCCATGCACATATTCAGAGGTGATGCTACGCCACCCGACCCCATCTAGGTCTGATAACACAACATAACTGAAATTTCATTATCAAATCCTGACCCATAAACCTTAAAACCAAGTTTCCACTTCTTAAATAATTTACAAGTTCAAATTTCCAGTACTATAGGCTGAAATAGTCTGAACACGCTATATCAAACCATATCCGTAACCCAAGATGAAATCACTTAATATACCGCATGGCTCAATCACTCATATCGATAACTCCTAACGACAATAGCTGTTCAACAACTCAATACCGGTACATACCCTCTTATCAAACCATGCCTCGCTCTAACACTTCCATATACTGCCGATGATGAAAGAAACACGTACAAACCAGCAACCATTCGTCCGATCAGTATCAATGCCAGCCAGTGCCATAACTTGTGCAACTTGTGCACTCAATAACCACATACCAAGAGCTCAATTCATTAAATAAAGAAGACTCACACGAGAGGACTATCCTGCCACTAACACTTACCATTACCACATCATGCTAAAAGCCTAATACGCATCGTGAAACCATATCACACAAATCCGACACCAAGGATCATACCTCAACCTAACTGAGCTGCAAAGCGTGATCCCTTCCAACCGCTGGACCACATGACATACTCCAAGCCACCTTGATCAAAATCAATAACCATGCGAAATTCGACGTCAACTCAAAATGCATTGCCATAACCATGGGGAAATCGGACGATACCACGCCACCCGAATCAGAAAGAACATAACCAACACGTCTCAACCCTGCAACACCCAATTACTTACCTTACTCAAATTTCGCTATAAAGACCCGATAGAACTACACCCTGTGCACATATATAACCAACGATCACAACTCCCCGAAACAACGAAAGGTAACTCATAGACCACGCTGAAACACGAATAAGCTCAGTGACAATCAAATGGTACATCCCTCAACAATAGCAATTAGGGGTCAACAATCCCGACTCGGTGCAGAACACACACCCATACTGGCCTACCAATAACTCTAAGTATTATTTCTCTCTGAAAGTTCATAGTGGCTGAGTCATGGCATATACTAACACCGAACTATCTTTGCGCGCATCCTCATAGTTTACAACCACAAAATAATCTATTTATTAGAACTCTTAGTCTCAAAGTCCATGAAGCGCACAAAGTTACCATATCTGATCCCAACTGCACCACCCGAATATATAACATGTCTCCAATACTCAATCACTCCACGAGGGATACCCCTATAATTATTCTGTGCCCCCGAGCAAACTCGAATATCAACAGTCAATCCAACAAGAAAGCGTCGCAATACTAATTAAGCATCCTTATTCAAGCACATTGTCTTAAGCACCTTGTCCCTTATTATAGTACACCCCCATCCAGTAACACCAATTAGTGATATCATTTACCCAATCATCTAAACTGCCAGTTCTGACCTTCCTTCCAGAACTGAACCGTGACCTCGCATAGGCCACTCTCCACTATACACAAAATACTACATACGCCATGCGATCCTATGATAAATAGGAGAACCTCATGCTCCCTTCCTAGCCACACACAACTATGTACCCAACTAGCCAAGAACTTTCCATTTGATCCCATCTAGAAGAAAAATCACTATACATCACATGGCCCTCCCGCCAGTAGAAATATACATCTCCAACCGTGGTAGAAACCATCAAGAACTCCCGAATCAAACTTGTACAACACCAAACCGCCAGGACTGAATCCTTCTAACTCAACCAAGCTACGCATGAAACCAAATCCCAAGAGAATTGCTAAGAAACACCTATAATAACTCATTACTTCATAACACCCACAAAACTAATCATATACCTTATCGTTTATCATGCCGATCCGACCTACTACCAAGCTGTCCTATTCATTCAAGTTCCTTCTGACTTACCTTCAAATTGATACTTCTTCTTGCCATAATACCGCATTTCTCAATCCAGACTCACCGCACGAAACCCGAGCATAAAATATACAGTCTAAGGCTCATAAGCCGCTGAGTACTCCCTCAAAT
>ML258266.1:0-24720 GCA_005239495.1 Nicotiana undulata | reverse complement strand
CATAAAGTACATTACAACCTGTATCGAAGAAATTTCCATCACTCGAGTCATTCCCAGACCCCACCTCCATAGGTCATAATTGATTCACCAACATACCTCGAACTGAAAACAATTCAACACATAATCCTGTAATCAACTTATCAATAACGAACTCCCCCTCTTGGATCAAAGTCAAAGATCAAGATAACCAATAACTCACGATGCCCATACACTATCATTGCCACCATACTGTGGTGAGGTTCAACTAAATCCTTCATACGCTCATACGACCCAAACAATCTAACACTCAAATAAAATGCAAATCTCGCATCCACCATTGTAATGGTCATGCCAAGTCCTAGNGTAATGGTCATGCCAACTCCCACAAGCGATCTAAACTCAAATTACAACATACATCATTACTGATAGAGAGAACTTACTACAGATAAACATAATGGTCACACGTCTCAAGACAACCCGCAGGAGATACCCCTACCTGCTTAACCTCAAAATGATATCTCCCAATACACTTATGAAAATGATACCTATCACACAATCACTATACCTTCTACAGTAGAACACAACTATTGCCTGCCCCCAAGACATCCCATTAAGCGGTATAAGAACCTGAAGCTGATCGCAATACTAACACTGGGTTTGTGGTCAAGGAATTCTTGAGCTTCTGGAAGCTCTACACACACTCGTCTGACCACATGGATACTGTCACTGGATACCACGTGTCCCAAGAATGCTACTGAATTGAGCCAACAAATCACACTTGGAGAACTTCGCACAAGCTTCTCCTCCCTATATCCTTGTAATACAATCATCAAATGCCGAGTATGCTACCTCTGGCTACGAAAGTACGCCAGAATGCCATCAATGGATACAATAATAAACGAGTTATAACATGGATGAATACACTAATCAAATACATGAACGTTGATGGGCGTTGGTCAGCTCAAAAGACATCATAGGAACTCAGAACATAACAGGAAAACCCACTTCACTCCACAACTCAGCTACACGAGAGGTCCTTCAATACACTCACAACTCGAGGTCATATTCTAACTCAAGACAGAAGTCAGATACTCAATAGTTCTTGCTACATTTCCCGCCAATTCATTTTGGTCACAATCAAACAACCTGAATACATCTACTATCCGATCACACTCACATGTAGTCATCTAGTCATTAGTTCCATCAATAATGACACAAACGGACATATAAGTCCCCCAACACATGTGCTCACCCAAATGAAATCTCAACACTCAAGCCACAGACAAAATCCGGCCTCAAGTCCTTCCGATTGGCCCACTATTAACATGTAAAAATCACATCTCACCCATTGAAGTCACAAGCCACCGACGCACAACTGATACCAAGCGCTCGCATGCGCATTCGAATACATAAAAGGAATTCAAAGAGTTACGCTTTGAATAAATAAAATGGATTCGCACGACAAGAATTCAAGAATGTGAGGAGTTCCTAAGAGTTTTGCAGCCTCTTGAAGATAAGTACAGACGTCTCCGTACCGATCCGCAAGACTCTACTGAACCTGCTCATGACCGTTGAGTCCTATGTAACCTAAAGCTCTGATACCAACTTGTCACGACCCCAAATCCTAACAGGCCAGGATGGCGCCTATCGTGGGACTAGGCTAGTCGACCATCACTTTACTACGCATTTATTCAATTATAACAGTTCACAATATAACCATAAACAACAGTCATAATAAAGAAATAAATTATATAAGTCTAGCGCCCCCAATAATGAACTAAACAACTCTAATAACCTCCCAGAACTGGAGTCAATGGTCATGAGCATCTAAGAATAAATAAGGAAGGAAAATGGAGAAGTTGTGGACGCTGGACAGCTACCTCGAAATCCCGTGAAATGCTGCTATCGAACCTGCGTCAACTACTGCTGCGAGCTTGTATCTGGATCTGTGCACAGAGGCACATGGAGTCTTTATGAGTACGCCAACTCAGTAGTAATGAAAATAAATTACAGTCTGAATAATATAAACACACTGAACAGATACACAATTTCACAAAAGCTAGTAAAACACCAAGTCACCAGGTAGTATTCATCAAATACATAAGCTCGAAATACGTTTCCAGAAATCCTTTGAACCAAGTTTAATATCAGAATATCTCAGTCAAATTCTCAATAAAATCCAGTTTGAAAATGAAGTAAATCATAGTTTGAAAACTCAGTAAAAATCTTCATAAAACTGCCCCTCGGGCCATACTCATTTCTCATCACAATATCTTTCAGTATTAGCCCATCAGGCAACCTCACAATCACTCTTCCCATCAGGAAACCTCACAATCACTCTGCCCATCAGGCAACCTCACAATCGCTCTACCCATCAGGCAGCCTCACAATCACTCTGCACATCAAGCCACCTCACAATCTCTCTGCCCATCAGGCAACCTCACAATCACTCTTCATAAGCCCCGCGGGCATCACTCAATCGGTACCGGCGCTCACTGGGGGTTTGTTACAGACTCCGGAGGGGCTCCTACAGCCCAAGCGCTAAAATAAGCCACAGCATGGCATAGATCACACACAATATAGGCCCGCAGCCTCACTCATATCATATCATCCTCACAATTTGGCCAACAACCTCACTCATATCATAACATCCTCACAATTTAGGCGAGCAGCCTCACTCATATCATAACATCCTCACAATATAGGCCAGCAACCTCACTCAGTCAGACACTCTCAATTTGCCCTTCAGGCCATAATATACCGGGTTCTCGACCCAAAAACAGTGTTTCATTTTCAAGAAGTAGTATCAAAATACTCTGAGTGTCAAAACAATTTCACAGAAAATACTGAGTGAAAAATCATAACATATAAGTGAGAAAAATAGTAAAAACATCCCCCAAGGGGTAAACAGATCGACACTAGGCCCCAAACATGGCTTACAGCCCAAATCATATCAAGTATATATAGTACTATTGGAAATAAGCTCTAAAAGCTGTTTCGCAACTCAATAGTCGCCTAAGTAAGGAATATATCTCCAAAGATTCAACCTTTGCATGTCAAAACCCGTGAAAGGGTGCATAGTCTGGAGTTTCACACCCCGAGGGCAGGATTTAAAGACATTACTTACCTCAAAACTAGCCCGGAATTATTCTGCAATGCGCTTGCCTCTCGAATCAACCTCTAAAGGCTCCAAATCTACCAAGTTTAGATTTTTATCATCAATATGTGCTTAAGGAACGAATTCCAATTGAAAGATATCAAATTTAGCTCAAAAATCCGAAACCGGTCAAAACCCGACCCCCAAGCCCGCGTCCTGAAACACAGAATTTTTTATACAAAAGCGTTCTTCGTTCTCTCACGAGTCTGTGCATATAAAGAACACCAAAATCGGAGTTCGTTTGACCCCTTAAATTGACCCCTAAAGGTCTCTTAATCTCAAGTCCTAAAACCCAATTTTTCTACTGATTTTCCATGAATTTACACTGGTTTTATGTTCTATAATCATCCATAATCGAGTTTTAATGATCAAAATATTTACCTCTATGAAGAACAAGGATTTCCCTCTTCAAAATCGCCTCCAAGAACTCTTTTCCGTACAACAATTGTGCAAAAAGGGGGTTTAAGTCGCGGAGGAATATTTAAATACTGCCCAGTTAATTATTCTCCGCGATCGCAGCTTTTCCCCTGCGATCGCACAGTGTTCCTAAGTTTGACCTCCGTGATCGCAGCACTGTTCACGCGATCGCATAGTGCATTTTCCAGCAACCCCACGCGCCCCAACTTCCTCTACGCGATCGCAGCTCAACCCACGCGATCGCACTGCCTTGGGCTCCCCCTACTCTGCGATCGCAGAATAACCTTCGCGATCGCACAGAACAAAATTTTCCTGGCCCCAATTAACTGTCCGCGATCGCATCAATTCCCTCGCGATCGCAGTGAAGGAATTTCTGCTATGCAAAAACCATAAAACCAACAGTGTTTTTAAGCCCAAATGAGTCCGTTAATCACCCGAAATCAATCCCGAGCCCCTCGGGACCCCAACCAAACATACCAACACCTCACATATTATCATTCAAACTTAGTTGCACTCTCAAAACACCAAAACTAACATCAAAACACCAAATTTACATCGAATTCAAGCCTAAGAACTTTGATATTTCTAAAATCCACCAACGATGCCGAAACTATTCAAAACAACTTCGATTGACCTGAAATTTTGGAGAAAAGTCAAAAATAACATTAAGAACCTATTCCAACTGTCGAAATTCCATTCTGACCCCGATAGCCTATTTTCAACTGCCGACCGGAATCGCCAAAAACTAACTTTCACCAATTCAAGCCTAATTCTACACTGGACATCACAAAATTATTCTGAACACACTCCTAAGTCCCAAATCACCTAACGAAGCTATCCAACCCATAAAATTTTCATTCCAAGGTCGTTTACCAATAAGTCAACTTTCAGTTGACTTTTCTCACTTCAGGACTAGTTTTAAAGACTGAATGACTAAACTCTCACTACAACCATTCTGATTTCAAGTCTACCAACTCTAACACATCACATATAGTATAACCAATCTATTAAAATTCAATAACAACAATTATAATGCAGGTTTTACGTAACGACAGACCAGGTCGTTACATTATGACTTAGTAGAATTTTATCCACTATGCTCCTACCTTCTATAAATGCAGATTGTGCTTGGTCTATCAGTCCATCCAGAACTCCTTTGATTCTCCTTGTTAGTACCTTTGAGATGATCTTGTACAAAGTAGTACAACAAGCTATAAGTCTGTAATCTTTGACTGTTGTTGGAGCTTTTACCTTAGGCACTATAGTAATGGCTGTTGTATTAATCATCTGACGCAGCCTGCTTGTTTCAAAGAAATCATGCACTGTTTCAAATATATCTCCCTTTACTATTTCCCAGTTCCTTGTGAAGAACTCCACAGGAAACCCATCAACCCCTGGTGCTTTATCCTTTGGTATATCCCTAATATCTTCCATTATCTCCACTTTTGTCACTTTTTGAATCAGTGTTCTCTGTTGCTCCAATGTTAAGCAAGGCCCTTCTTTTATCACTGTTGTATTTGCACATGAAAATTCAGTAGCACTATCACCCATCAGAGACTGGAACACCTCTATGAATTCTCTTTCTACAAGCTTTGCATCTGTTATCTTCATGCTTGTGTCAGTGTAGATGGAAGTGATATTGTTCTGGCTGGATCTAATCTTCCACTGAGCATGGAAGTACTTAGTATTTGCATCTCCACATTCAATCCAAAGTGACCTTGCTTTTTGTCTCATCACTTGCTCCTCTACATTACTCCATTTTCTCTATGTGTTTTAGTGTTTTCCTTTCTTCTTCTATCAATAGTGCATCCATAGGGCTGCTTCTCATTTGGCTTTGTACAATCACCAGTCTTTCCCTCTCTTGCTCCAGTTTCTATTTATATGATCCCATATAAGCAATTACTTCCCTCAGTTGCTCTTTCATTGCCTTCAATTTACACCATACTCTTTGCATAGGTTCACCATCATGATTCTGCTCCCACACCTTCTTTATCACATTGCTAAATTGAGGGTGCTCCATAACATTTGCATAAAATCTAAAAGGTTTAGGATGTATTAGTTTAACCTTTCCACATTTTATGAGAATAGGAGAGTGGTCTGATACTGAGGGATTCAGGTAATCTTCTTCTACATGTCCATATTGTTGTATCCACTGATAATTCCCCAGGGCCCAATCTATCTTGCTATATACTCTACTCCCATCACCTTGCTTGTTAGTCCATGTGTAATGCCACCCTGTTGCTCTAACTGGTGTCAACTGTAAATCATCAATCATGCCTTTAAACCCCTAAACTTCAGCAACTGTAACTGGAGATCCAATTCTATCATCAGAGTTCAGGACATTAGTAAAGTCACCACTCAATATCCAAGTCTCCTTTGTCTAGTATGCTGATTTGCTTCAAGTCATTCCACAACTTTTTTCTCTTATTGCCATCATTTTGAGCATAAATGACACTAAGTTGAGTTTTAAACTGTGTTCTAGGATCCTCCACAGTGCAATGGATATATTGATCTGACATGTGACTCACTTTCACTTGAACAGTGTTTCTCCATAAAATTCAGATTCTACCATTCACAGCATGTTGATAATTACAGCATACAGTCCATCCTTTAGCAATTTTCCCCTGCACTTTCTTTGCCTTATGATCCTTTACTCTAGTCTCAATACAACCCATAATATCTATTTTATTTTTAGCAATAAGAGTTTTTACCTCCTTTTGCTTGAAGGCTTGATTCAGCCCCCTAATGTTCCATGTGGCAATTATCATTTCAACTTTAAGGGATCAGGTGGTCTAGGCTAAGCATGATGACCACTCCTATCTTCTTCTTTGTCAATCTGTCCCTCTATTTCTGCATTCATGTGCTCAATTCCAGTATCCCTGCTTTCTTTTGTTGCATCTCCACTAGGCAGCATAGATCTTCCTCTTTATCTTTTGTTGCTTCAATACTCTTTATCACTTCTGCAGCTTCTTTGACAGGTTGATCATCTTCAGCCTCTTGGTTTTGTTTAACAATCCAAGCTTGCTTTATAATCTTCCCCTGCTTCTTGTTCCTTCTCCTCTGCCTTCTCCCCTTTTCCTCTTCTTCTCCTTCTTCCATTTGCTCCTGTTTCTTCTCAATTTTCGTATTATACCAACAATCCATCGAATCATGTCCAAATCTTAGACAATCATTACAGAAGCTAGGTTTCCAATCATACTCAATTTCTTGAGTCATTTGCCCATAAGGAGTCTCTATTTCAATCTGATCAGGAAGTGTATAAGCAGCATCCACTTCTACTAAGACTCTAGCATATGAAATTTTCTCATAATGAGCAGTAAATCTATCAGTGTATAGTGGTTTCCCAATAGCACTAGTGCTTCAGTAGTGCTTCAGTAGACCAAAATCCCACTGGCAATCCTGGAAACCTCACCCACACTGGTATTGTGCTTAGAACATCTTTGTTGAATGAGAAATCAATTTCCCAAACTCTAAGTACCATAGGCTTGTTTCTAAATGTGTAGGGTCCAGATTGCAGAACTAAATCCCTGTCCGCTATGAACTTAAATCCAAATATACAATACCCCTCAACATGAATCAAAATCTGAGGTTTGGTAACAAAGTTCTACACATTAATCACATAATTCTCCATAGCCTTCTCATACGGATTTTCCCCAATCACATATCCAATCAAAGCAGTTTTCCAGTATTCCTCCTGAGGTTTCAGATCTTCTTCACATAGTTTTACAACTTTCCTACCATCTCTATCAACAGGAGGCACGTATGAAAGTGATTTACCCATTTGTAAGCTACGATTACCTCGAACAACATCAGCTGCCGTAGGTGTGGGCTTCTCCGATCCGCTAGCTTCTGAATACTGAAGTCTTCTTACTATTGGATTCAATTGCTCTTCCCTTTTCACTAACTTTAGCTGAATTTCATCATCTGAGCTACTCATTTCATTTACTTCCTCAATCGATTGATATTTCTGTGGTAAGAAACTACCAAAAGTTAGAGGGGGTAATTCCATCTGAACGCCATTCTCTGGAGTAATTAGCTTCTCCTTCTGCGGAATAGTGCCTTGCAGTGTTTTCCGGCGACAAGCCATTAACTCCGGTGACAATCGCAAGCTTTGTTATTGTGCGCCGAGAGAAACTGTAAACGTAGCCATCCTCCTCCCTATAGTTTTTTCGTTTAGTTCTTCTTCTTCTTCTCCTTCTTCTTCTATATATCTCAAGTAATTTAGTGACGGAAAAATATACAAAGGTATAAATTCTTTTTTTTTATATCCATACTTTTGTGTTATTTTGAATTATTGATTTCTTTCCGTGTATGTTGAAGGAAAGAAAATATTAAAAGTGGGAAGCTCATAACTGAAAAGTCAAATCACATAAATACCCTTCTAAATAACTTAAATTATTTATTTATAAAAATATAATTTATTAATAGTATTTATTAAGAAGAAAAAACCTAATTTTATTTGACGTGTCCTTTCCAAAAGATTGTGTCTTTTTAATAAGTAACTAAATGTCCTTTTTCAAATCCATTTAACCTATAATTTAGTGAAAAATTATACTCCTATTTAAACATAAAGGTACACATTACCGTATCGAAGAAACGATTGGTTAATGAATTTATTCTCTTCAGTGAAGGTACATGTGTTTGTAATGCATTAAAATGGTTAGACAACTAATATGCTTAATCCTTTTGTTATTATTAATTTTCTTGCTCATACATAACTTCTTTTCTGTCGTTATATCACTTCAGATTATTTGGAGCACGAGATTGAAGATAATATTTTTTTCCTTTTTCATTGGTTATGAATTTGTCTATGTGTGTTTCGTTCTTAAATTATTAAAATAACTTTTTCATAAAATATATTTATATTCGAGATAATAATCAAAAAAATACTTGAAAGAAATTGATTTATATATTGATTCTTTTCTAAATAGTTGTGTTCTTTCATCAATAATTAACTTTTTACGAAATTGTTCGTCTAGAAGGAAAGAACTACTTACTATATATAAAAAAAACATAGTTGATGCCTCGATTCGAAGGGTTGTTATTCCTTCAGATTAGAATAGATTTTCAAATGTTTTGCTTCACAGTTATTTTATCATGCGTGATAGTAACAATCTAAAATGAAAAACAATTAGTTGAATCAATTATTAGCTTGATTTCCTTGTGCTGGTCCTTTTTCTTTCATTTGCACACATATAGGTATGAATTTTCACATTTGTTCAACCATTGCTGAGTTATTAATTTCTATTTAAAGGCTTTCAAGTCAAAATACTTCTTAAAACACATTTTGTTATTCTTTATTCTACCAGTGTTGAAGAATATATTCATTTAAAAAAAATCTTATACTTCAATTCCAATTTTGTTTTCTTGAGTTCTTCTGGTAGATGAAATTAGTAAAGAATAGAAATTTAATTTCTTTAGTATGCATTATATCCTGAGTATCAAAATCTCTATTAAACTCAGTGTAGAGAAATTGACATCGTCAAAATAGTTTCATTAGAAAAGGTGTTGCCTACATTCCTTTAACATTTTAATTAAAATTCTTTGCACAATTTTACATTTGGATAATTTTTAATATTCCTACAATATGCAAATGGCGGTGAGAATATGGATATCGTTTTAATAGTAACATATTGATAATGTTATCCATTAACCACTGCTGTTTTAATTCGGAAGAGGCATTACAACTTACGAAAGAAATATTTTATCTGTAGTTATAACATCAAAAGTAAGATACCTTTATTGACAGGGTATATAATTTTAAAGGTGAGTAATAAATTTATTTGTTCCAAATTGAAGGAGAGTGCGACAATTCAATAGTCTTAAAAAAAGGTTTTTAGTCTTTTTTTGGCACATAAATTTTGAATAATTAATTTCTTACAAATATTTAGCATAATTTTATGAGTTCTATCTTTTTGGGGCAATAGAAGTTTAAAAAATTAGTAACCGACGTTAAAGTTGAAGTTGAAAAGAAGTTTAAAATTTTATTTGATATAAATTTCATTTAAATAAGAAGTTAAACTTTCGTGAGTGATACTTTACTTCTTTTGAGATAATGAAACTAAATCTTTAGCTTCAAAATTTTCTATTCAATAGTGAAGCTAAAATAATAGACAAAATTTAGGTGTGTATATATGTATATATATTTGCAATTAATGTGTGTTCAAATGCCTTGATAAATCAAACAAAAATTCTTAAAGGCTGTATATATGATAAAAATTAATTTTTTGCAATACTAATTTTATAGTAACGTGCAACACATGTTCAAAAAGACTAGTAAATAGAAACTTATATAGTTATACTCCTAATCTACAATGAAGGATGCTATACTTGGGACTTGGGAGTTATATTGAGTGCGTTTAATTTTCGCTGTGAGTTCTTTAGCTTTTTGTGAGCTTTTCAAAATTGTTTTGTTTATGGGTCAAAATCATGTGAAACTTTTAAAGTGATTGTCTATGTGTAATTACCAGAGGTATTTACTTTGGAATTCTTTGTAAAACCTCCTAATCACTATGTAATTTCTACAATTTCTTATGTATCTAGTGGTTTGTTTTGCTTTTTTGGTCCCCCAATATGTGATGACCCAAAAGGTTATTCTTTGTTAATTTAGTTAAATCTGTGTTTTGAGGCCCCGAAAGCCTCCGTTAATTTCACCTTGATATGCGTGCGCAGCCCGGGCGTGTAGCCGGGAAGCTTTTATGTAAAAACTTGATGAAAAGTTGAAATTTATAATAATTAATTTATTAAAGTTGATTTTGGTCAACATTCTTGGTAAACGGACCCGGACCCGTGATTTGACGGTCCCGGAGGGTCCGTAAGAAAAATATGGGACTTGGGCGTATGCCAGGAATCGAATTCCGAGGTCCCAAGCCGAGAAATAAACTTTTAAAGAAAATTATTTTTCTGAAAATTATAAAGACTTTTGAAAATGAATATTTATGTGAAATCTGTGTTACCGGGCCCGTATCTTGGTTCCGGAGCTCGGAACAGGTTTAATATGTGTTATATGAGCTATTTGTAAAATTTGGTGTAAAACGGACTTGGTTTGACGTGTTTCGTATAAAAAATGAATTTTTTTATAGTTTATGAAGATTGAGAAAATTCTATAGATTTTGAAGTTCAATTCACTGTTTTTTATGTTATTTTGGTGGTTTCATTACTCGAATAAGTTCGTGGGATGATTTGGGACTTGTTGGAACGCTCGGTTTGAAGTTCCGAGGGCTCGGGTGGGTCCCGGGTAGGTCCCGGGATGTCCTTAGGCTAAAATATAGTTGTTGCAGGTCCGAGGGGTCAATTCTCTGAACCCACCACCGCGGTCCGCGGTCCATTTTTCGCTGACCGCGGTGGGGGGACCTGAGGGGGGCTTCGCGGCCGCGGTCGTGTTTTCGCGGTCCGCGGTGGAGGGGCTGGGTCACTGGTCCGGCTTCAGAGGCTTATATCTTTTTATCTACAAAGACTTTTGAGATGATTTCACAACGAAAGTTGTAGCCCTTTGTGTCTAGTTTCTAGAAAGGTAAAGAAATCGTAATTTGGACATTTGTAGAGAACTTTATGGTCAAAATATTAAAGCATGTCACTGCAGTCATGTTTCTTGGTTTTCTTCAGCTTTTCTTGGTCCTTGCTAGCGCGGCCGCGGTCCATTTTTTGCTGACCGTGGTGGGGGACCTAAGAGGGGCATAAATAGACGGAAATTTCAGTTATTTTCATTTTCCAAAGCCCTAAAAACATAAGAGGCGATTTTCCAAACACTTTTTCTTCTCTAAAACATTAGTAAGTGATTTCTAACTCATTTTTTTTACTCCTTAACTACCTTTTACAAGATTTCACCCTAGAATCTATGCCTAAAATCATGAAATCAAAGTAAAAATTAGGGGTTTTTGGTAGAGTTAGGATTTTGAGAATTTTGGGAAATTCAACCTCATTTTGGGGTCGGGTTTCAAAACAAACTATATATTTGGGCTCGTGGGGGAATGGGTGATCGGATTTTGGTCCGAACCTCGAGTTTGGACCAAGCGAGCCCGAGGTCGGATTTTGGTACTTTTGGAAGAATGATAGGAATTGCATAATTAGGCTATGGAATTGATTTATTCAGTAATTATTGATGTTAATAAGTCAATTATGTCTAGATATTATCGTTTCGGCGTTGGATTCGATAGGCAAGGCTGTGATTGAGGCTTGACTTGCATTTTTGGAGCTGAGGCAAGTGTTTGGCATAACCTTAGCTTGAGAGAATATGTATAGAGTCTTAATTGCTATGTGTAATTCATGTCCAACGAATAGGTGAGGTGACGAATACCTATATGTTGTGGTCAAGCATGCACGTGGGTCAATTGTGATGAATCATACCGTGTTCTCAATATTATCTGTACTATGAGTAATTGGTGATTTAGAAGTGATACATTGATGTTGTAACATGACGTGGGAAGTTATCGAATTATTTGTTCAGTTGAGGCTTTTACTGTTGAAATTATATTTCTGAGTGAGTTTGGTTATAGCTGAGTCCCTTGCCGGGACGATAGAATTTTATTGAGTATTTCTGTACGCTTGAGAATTTTATTGTTATTTTTCACAATATATTGTTGTTTTTATATTATTTATTGCACGAGGGGCCATGTCGTGCTGATTGTTTGTTATTTATTGCATGAGAGGACATTCCGTGCCGAGTGTTTATTATTTATCGCACGAGGGTACATGCCGTGCCGATTGTTTATTATTTATTGCACGAGGGAACATTCCGTGTAGAGTGTTTATTATTTATCGCACGAGGGGACATGCCGTGCCGATTGTGTATTATTTATTGTACGAGGGGACATTCCGTGCCGAGTGATTTTTCTATTTATGCACGAGAGGACATTCCGTGCTGAGTGATTGTGAGATTATGCACGAGAGGACATGGCGTGCCTTTTGTTGTTCGTTATCTGTTATGAGGCGTTACATTCCTGCTTTTACTTTTACATTTCAGTTACCCTGTTCTACTGTGCTAGTATTTTGTTGCCCCTTTTATCCCCAACATGTTCTCCCCGTATTTGTTTTTACTTGTTTATTTCCGTCGATATTTTTCCTGTTATTATATAGAATTGCACAGGTATGTATATTGTTGTTGGTCCTAGCCTCGTCACTACTTTGCCGAGGTTAGGCTCGGCACTTACTCAGTACATGGGGTCGGAGTTACTGATACTACACCTGCACTTCTTTATGTTGCGCAGACTGCGCAACCGGACCCAGTGAGCACTAATTGAGGGGGAATCCTTCAGTCCACTCCGGAGATTTCAAGGTAGACCTGCAGACGTTCGTGGGCCTTGGCATCTCCTCCATCCTTATCTTTCCATTCTATCTTGTTTTTATTAGTTCTGAAACAATTATGTATTATTCCTTTGGACCTTGTATTTAGTAATCTCATAGACAGTTTGTGAGTTAGTGACTCCAGATTCTGGGATATTGTATACGAATCGTGTTATGGGTATTTGTATGTAATTCAGAATTTTTCTGCTTTCTCACTTAAAGAGGAATATAAAATGTTCTAGTTATTTCTGTTATTTCAGTGTTACTATGTTAATGTAATTGTGTACGTTGGCTAGTCTAGCGGGTGCAACGTTAGACGCAGTCACGGCCTGAAGGTGGGATTTCGGGTCGTGACAAATTGGTATCAGAGCGCTAGGTTGCTTAGGTCTCATAACTCACGGACAAACTTGGTAGAGTCTGAGGGATCGGTGCAGAGACGTCTGTACTTATCCCCCAGAGGCTGCGAAGTTAGGAATAACTCCACATTTCTTCATCTCCATCGTGGGAATCTATTCTATCATTGATGATTGAACTTGCCTACTCTTGTCCTCTCACTAATCTCGACAATATGCGAAGCGTCTACGCGCGAACATGAGATGAAGCCGCAATGACAGCTACGATCAAGGGAAGAGACAGAAGCAGAGCGCAGTCTAAAGCTCGGACATCAGCACCTATTGTACAGTCTCAAATGGATCTAGATGCAAAGGTTCTAGCTCGGTCAGTATATGTGGACTAGATCAGATTCTGGAAGGATATATAGCTACTCCATGGTTGCAGGATGCAGTAGTCCATTTATTGAGATTGGACAAGTTACCAAACAAGTTCCACTCCATTTCAGTGGTATATCATTTGAAGACCCACATGATTTTCTTGGCCGCCTCTATTAGGTATTGCATACCATGGGAATAAGTGTAAAGCAACGGTATTGATTTATATGAGCTGTGAAGTTTAACATCGTGGATTATCAGTTATTGTGACCTATGACTTTTGCCACGTGGGGAGGTCCGCTGTCAAGGAATAGATTGCGAGGCCACGTGTCATAACGGTTTTGGTTTGGAATGTATAAGGCCGGGGATTTTTGCAAGAGATAAAGCTGAGAATTTTGGTATGTCTACCTCCTTAATAACCCTATACCTCAGTACCAAAGGAGGTATTCAAACAACTTGAAGTATACAAAAGTCTACCCAGCGTGGAAGTCACGGATGTGTCAGGTCATAAGACGGTATCAGAATATGCCATCAGGTTCGATAAGTTAACCCGTCATACTCCTACGTTGGTTCGTATAGCCAGAGGGAGTGTCCCCAGTCTCATTAAAGGACTCAAAAATGATTGTAAATTTTGACGACTCAGAGCAGGATGATACTTTATGTCGGCTAGTGGTAGAAATTGCCCTAGACTTGGGAGAGTCATATTTCATCAGAGCACTCAAGCTACGTATCCCATTGCAGCTATAACTCAACTGCATGACCACCTGGGGAAAAGGAGTCGGAATGTCGAAAATGGGGGTTAGATTCCTAGAGGTTGAGACCCAGTCTGTTGATATATTTTCTATGGTATGGATGAGGTCGATACATTAAATGGTTTCTTTACAAGAACAATCTCTAATTATTATAAAGTGATAATTTTCTGAACTTAATTCGGTTATGCTTATCTAATAAAATTCTTCTAATATGCTCCTCTTTCGGTTGAGCTTCGTAACTCAAAAAGCCACTTATTTGGATACTTGTATTGAGAAGTTCTATGGAGATAACTGTATCTATCATTACGTGTTGTAATTTTATTTAACGGAAAATATTTAAATGAAGGAAATGGAATATTTCGATTGGCACGATATGCATATTGCTTGTGATTCAGAATTGAGGACGAGATCCTTGCGTGTCATTATGATTTGGTATATTTTAGGCGGGCTATGAGCCACGGTGGAAGTTATGTAAAAATGATATCCTTGTGATGGAAATTCTTGTGTTTAAATTCTCCCTTGTGAATTTAATTTTGTTCTGTTTTTACTTTAGTACTGGTAGGGAGTCATGCTTGTTAAACTTATTAGTTATGTACAAAATAAGAGTAATAAAAATAACATTAGTTAATAATAAATAAATAGATAAACTAATTAACTATCTGTGCGTAATTTGCCAAATTCGTGCTATGATTATGGAGCCTTAACCTATGAGGTAGGTGCCCACCCCAGGTGGCGTTAGATGAGGCATGTTATTTTGGGTAGTTATGAGGTCTTCAAGCATCGTATCTCGATATCAGTATTGTGAATGAAATTGAAGGAGCGGTTACATGATTGTTGGACAAAGGCTTCATCAGGCCTAGTGTTTCTCCTTGGGGTGCTCCAATGTTGTTCGTGAAGAATAAAGATGGCTCAATGAGGATGTGTATTGACTACCGGCAGTTGGATAGGGTTACTATTAAGAATAAGTATCCTTTGCCGAGGATGGATGACTTATTTGATCAGCTTCAGGGTGCTACGGTATTTTCTAAGATAGACTTGAGGTTTGGTTACCATCAGCTGGGGATCAGGGCGTCTGATGTTCCTAAGACGCCTTTTCGCACTTGTTATGGGCATTATGAGTTCTTGGTGATGTCATTTGGGTTGACGAATGCCCCCGCTGCTTTCATGGAGTTGATGAACCGGGTGTTTAGGCCTTATTTGGAATTGTTTGTGATCGTGTTTATTGATGATATCTTGAATTACTCCCGTAGTCGAGAGGAGCATGAGCAGCATCT
This sequence comes from Nicotiana undulata, assembly GCA_005239495.1. Classification (NCBI taxonomy): domain Eukaryota; kingdom Viridiplantae; phylum Streptophyta; class Magnoliopsida; order Solanales; family Solanaceae; genus Nicotiana; species Nicotiana undulata. Next base: position 9,152 of record ML258266.1, on the reverse strand, counting down.
TCGAGTTGTCCTCCAGACTCTGAGAGATAGGCAGTTGTACGCCAAGTTTTCTAAGTGTGAGTTCTGGTTGAGTTCGGCGGCATTTTTGGGCCACGTTGTGTCGGTAGAGGGTATTCAGGTGGATCCCAAGAAGGTTTCAGCAGTTAGAGATTGGCCTAGGCCCACTTCAGCCACAGAGATTCGGAGTTTCTTGGGCCTAGCAGGTTATTATCGCCGGTTCGTGGAGGGTTTTTCATCTATAGCAGCTCCGATGACCAGATTGACTCAGAAGGGTGCCCAGTTCAGGTGGTCGGATGAGTGTGAGGCGAGCTTTCAAAATCTCAAGACAGTCTTGACCACGGCACCGGTGTTAGTTTTGCCCACAGGTTCAGGACCGTATACCGTGTATCATGATGCTTCAAGGGTTGGGCTTGGTGCGGTATTGATGCAGGATGGCAAGGTCATAGCCTATGCTTCTCGTCAGTTGAAGGTCCATGAGAAGAATTATCCAGTTCATGACTTGGAGTTAGCAGCGATTGTTCATACCTTGAAGATTTGGAGGCATTACTTGTATGGTGTTCCATGTGAGGTGTTTACGGATCATAAGAGTTTACAATATCTATTCAGGCAAAAGGAGTTGAATATGAGGCAGAGAAGGTGGTTAGAGTTAGTGAAGGATTATGATATTACCATTCTTTATCATCCGGGGAAGGTCAATGTGGTGGCTGATGCTTGAGCCGGAAGTCAGCCAGTATGGGTAGTCTTGCTTATTTATCAGCCGGAGAGCGACCTCTTGCTTTGGATGTTCAGGCTTTAGCCAACCAATTTGTGAGATTTGATGTTTCTGAGACTGGCGGTGTTTTGGCCCATACCGTGGCCCGTTCTTCATTGTATGATCGTATTCGGGCCAGGCAATATGATGATCGTTATCTATGTACCCTTAGAGATACGGTTCGGCACGGGGGTGCCAAGAAGGTTATATTGGATGATGAGGGAGTTCTGAGGATACAGGGCCGTATTTGTGTGCCCGATATTGATGGAATTCGTGAGTTGATACTTCAGGAGGCCCATAGTTCCCGGTATTCCATTCATCTGGGCTCCGCAAAGATGTACCAGGACTTGAGGCAGCATTATTGGTGGCGTAGAATGAAGAAGGATATTGTAGCTCATGTAGCTCGGTGCTTGAACTGTCAGCAGGTTATGTACGAGCACTAGAGACCCGGTGGTTGATGCAGCAGATTCAGCTTCCTGAGTGGAAGTGGGAGCGTATCACCATGGACTTTGTAGTTGGGCTCCCACGGACTCAGAGGATTTTTGATGCGGTCTGGGTTGTTGTGGATAGGCTGACAAAGTCAGCGCATTTCATTCCGGTATCAGTGTCGTATTCAGCAGAGAAGTTTGCAAAGATTTACATGAGAGAGATTGTTAGATTGCATGGTGTGCCCATATCCATTATATCAGACCGAGGTACTCAGTTTACCTCCCATTTTTGGAGAGTATTTCAGCGAGAGTTGGGCACACAGATTGATTTGAGCACAACATTTCATCCTCAGACGGACGGACAGTCCGAGCGTACTATTCAAATTTTGTAGGATATGTTGCGGGCTTGTGTCATTGATTTTAGTGGTTCATGGGACCAGTTCTTTCCTTTAGCTGAGTTTGCCTACAACAACAACTATCAGTCGAGCATTCAGATGGCTCCGTATGAGGCGTTGTATGGTAGACGGTGTCGGTCTCTAGTTGGATGGTTTGAGCCGGGAGAGGATCGATTGTTGGGTTCTGAGTTAGTCCAGGATGCCTTGGACAAGGTGAAGATTATTCAGGATAGACTTCGTACAGCTCAGTCCAGGCAAAAACGTTATGCGGATCGCAGGGTTCGAGATTTGGCTTTCATGATAGGAGATCAGGTGTTTCTTCGGGTGTCGCCTATGAAGGGCGTGATGAGGTTCGGAAAGAAGGGCAAGTTGAGCCCTAGGTACATTGGTCCATTTGATATTTTGGACAAAGTAGGAGAGGTGGCCTATAGACTTGCCTTGCCACCGCATTTATCAGCCGTGCATCCAGTGTTTCATGTATCCATGCTCCGGAGGCACATTGCAGATCCATCTCATGTTCTCGACTTCAGCAGTGTCCAGTTTGACCAGGAATTGACTTATGAGGAGGAGTCGGTAGCCATATTAGCTAGGCAGGTTCGTCATTTGAGATCGAAGAGTTATCCTTCGGTTCGTGTTTAGTGGAGAGGTCAACCTGCCGAAGCAGCTACCTGGGAGTCCAAGTTCGATATGCGAGACCGATATCCCCATCTTTTCCCCGATTCAGGTACCTCTCTATGTCCGTTCGAGGACCAACATTTGTTTTAGAGGTGGAGATTGTGATGACCCAAAAGGTCTTTCTTTGTTAATTTAGCTAAATCTGTGTTCCGAGGTCCCCGAAAGCCTCCGTTAATCTCACCTCGATATGCGTGCGCAGCCCAGGCATGTAGCAGGGAAGCTTTTATGTGTAAACTTGATAAAAAGTTGAAATTTATAATAATTAATTGATTAAAGTTGACTTTGGTCAATATTTTTTGTAAACGGACCCGGACCCGTGATTTGACGGTCCCCGAGGGTCCGTAGGAAAATATGGGACTTGGGCGTATGCCCGGAATCGTATTCCGAGGTCCCAAGTCCGAGAAATGAATTTTTAAAGAAAATTGATTCTCTGAAAATAATAAAGACTTTTGAAAATGAATTTTTATGTGAAACCTGTGTTACCGGGCCCGTATCATGATTTCGGAGCCCGGAACATGTTTAATATGTGTTACATGAGCTATCTGTAAATTTTGGTGTAAAACGGACGTGGTTTGACGTGTTTTGGATCAAAAATGGAAAATTTGATAGTTTATGAAGATTGAAAAAATTCTATAGATTTTGAAGTTCAATTCATTGTTTTTGATGTTATTTTTGGTGGTTTCATTACTCGAATAAGTTCGTAGGATGATTTGGGACTTGTTGGAACGCTCGGTTTGAAGTTCCGAGGGCTCGGGTGGGTCCCGGGTAGGTCCCGGGATGTCCTTAGGCTAAAATATAGCTAATGCAGGTCTGAGGGGTCAATTCTCTAAACCACCGCGGTCCGCGGTCCATTTTTCGCTGACCGCGGTGGGGGGACCTGAGGGGGGCTTCGCGGCCGCGGTCGTGTTTTCGCGGTCCGCGGTGGAGGGGCTGGGTCACTGGTCCTACTTCGGAGGCTTATATCTTTTGATCTACAAGGAAGTTTGCAATAATGCAAAAATGAAAGTTGTAGCCCTTCGTGTCTAGTTTCTATAAAGGTAAAGAAATTGTAATTTGGACATTTGTAGAGAAAGTTATGGTTAAAATACTAAAGCTTGTCACTGCAGTTATTGTTCTTGGTTTTCTTCAGCTTTTCTTGGTCCTTGCTAGCGCGACCGCGGTCCATTTTCCGCTGACCACGGTGGGGGACCTGAGAGGGGCATAAATAGACGGAAATTTCAGTTATTTTTATTTTTTAAAGCCCTATAAACATAAGAGGCGAATTTCCAAACACACTTTCTTCTCCAAAACATTAGTAAGTGATCTCTAACTCATTTTCTTTACTACTTAACTTCTTTTTACAAGATTTCACCCTAGAATCTAGGCCTAAAATCATGAAATCAAAGTAGAAATTAGGGGTTTTGGGTAGAGTTAGGGTTTTGAGAATTTGGGAAATTCAACCTCATTTTGGGGTCGGGTTTCAAAACAAACTATATATTTCGGCTCATGGGGGAAAGGGTGATCGGGTTTTGGTCCGAACCTCGAGTTTGGACCAAGCAGGCCCGAGGTCGGATTTTGGTATTTTTGGAAGAATGATAGGAAATGCATAATTAGGCTATGAAATTGGTTTATTGAGTAATTATTGATGTTAATATGTCAATTACGTCTAGATATTATCGTTTCAGAGATGGATTCGAGAGGCAAGGCTGTGATTGAGGCTTGACTTGCATTTTTGGAGCCGAGGTAAGTGTTTGGCCTAACCTTAGCTTGAAGGAATAGGTATAGAGTCTTAATTGCTATGTGTAATTCATGTCCAACGTATAGGTGAGGTGTCGAGTACCTATATGTTGTGGTCAAGCATGCCCGTGGGTCAATTATGATGAATCATACCGTGTTCTCAATATTCTCTGTACTATGAGTAATTGGTGATTTAGAAGTGATACATTGATGTTGTACCATGACGTGGGAAGTTATCGAATTATTTGTTCAGTTGAGGCTTTTACTATTGAAATTATATTTCTGAGCGAGTTTGGTTATAGCTGAGTCCCTTGCCGGTACGATAGAATTTTATTGAGTATTTCTGTACGCTTGAGAATTTTTATTGTTAGTTTTCACATTATATTGTCGTTTTTATATTATTTATCGCACGAGGGGACATGCCTTGCCGATTGTTTATTATTTATTGCACGAGGGGATATTTCGTGCCGAGTGTTTATTATTTATCGCACGAGGGGACATGCCGTGCGGATTGTTTATTATTTATTGCACGATGGGACATTCCGTGTCGAGTGTTTATTATATATCGCACGAGGGGACATGTCGTGTCGATTGTTTAGTAGTTATTGCACAAGGGGACATTCCGTGCCGAGTGCTTATTATTTATCGCACGAGGGGACATGTCGTGCCGATTGTGTATTATTTATTGCACGAGGGGACATTCCGTGCCGAGTGATTTTTCTACTTATGCACGAGGGGACATTCCGTGCCGAGTGATTGTGAGATTATGCACGAGGGGACATGCCGTGCCTTTTGCTGTTCATTATCTGTTCTGAGACGTTAAATTCCTGCTTTTACTTTTACATTTCAGTTATTACCTTGTTCTACTGTGCTAGTATTTTGTTGCCCCTTTTATCCCCAACATGTTCTCCCCGTATTTGTTTTTACTTGTTTATTTCCGTTGATATTTTTCCTGTTATTATATAGAATTGCACAGGTATGTATATTGTTGTCGGTCCTAGCCTCGTCACTACTTCGCCAAGGTTAGGCTCGACACTTACTCAGTACATGGGGTCGGTTGTACTGATTCTACACCTGCACTTCTTTATGTTGTGCAGACTGCGCAGCCAGAGCCAGTGGGCACTGATTGAGGGGCCATCCTTCAGTCCACTCTGTAGATTTCAAGGTAGACCTGCAGACGTTCGTGGGCCTTGGCGTCTCCTCCATCCTTATCTTTCCATTCTGTCTTGTTTTTCTTAGTTCTGAAACAGTTATGTATTAGTCCTTCGGATCTTGTATTTAGTAATCTCATAGACAGTTTGTGAGTTAGTGACTCCAGATTCTGGGATATTGTAAACGAATTGTGTTATGGGTATTTGTATGTAATTCAGAATTTATCTGCTTCCGCACTTAAAGAGGAATATAAAATGTTCTAGTTATTTCTGTTATTTCAGTGTTACTATGTTAATGTAATTGTGTACGTTGGCTAGTCTAGCGGATGCAACGTTAGACGCAGTCACGACTTGAATGTGGGATTTCGGGCCGTGACACAATATGAGCTAAATATAGTTGATATGCTTAAGGTATTAAATTTGCGAAACATATAATATGATTTAATTTTGAGTTAGCATATCATTTAGATATGAGTGATTATGATAATTAAATTTTGTCTATCACGTAGGAAAAAAAGGATAGGATGATTAGGTTACACATGATTTTTATAGATAAGAAGGAAACAAAAGTATTTTTATGTTTCTTATTTCTTTACATCTATAAATTTATAATACCATTTAATAAATTTATAAATTACGCGGACAAATTTACTAGTAACTCAATAAAGAAAGAAATTCTACCACATTAAAGTTCAATCTTCATTCAACATATTCAAACTTTTTTTAATTTTTTAATTTCATCACTACAATTATAACCTTAGATTTCTTTTTACTGTTTTGTTTTCACGTATAAATAGAAATTGCTTAATATTACTAAATTTGTTTAAGTAACTTGTACGCGTAAAATTATATCTTTGAAAATATTTAGTACTTAATTTGAATGTATTCTAATAAAAGAAAAATGTAATGAAAATAGAAAATATGTTTTAGATGAATTTAGTTTTAGAATTCCAATCGAAACCATATAAAGTTTATATGTTGCCGTCTTAATCATACACCGTTTGTCGTTGAGCTTATATAGATACAGCAGGCAACCTACAACGAACATTTTACAATTGATGTCTTACGATTAGTACAAAATGTTTTTTATGATTTTGATAATTAACGATTTAATATTCCTAAAAATTAGGAGTTTACACATAGTTCAAGTAAGGCAAAAATTTAACAGTCGAAACTTTAATTAATTTTAAGGTCCTAAATATTAGGAACATAATTTAAATTATAATTTTATTCGATATGAAATTTACTTTTTAAAAAATAAAAAAAGTGAACGATATTACGCGCTTTTAATATAGTATATATGTTTTGGGCCAAATACTTTTTTTGTCACAAAATAATGTTTTTATGGAAAAAAAAAAAAGACTTACTTTTAGATGTGTAGCTTTTGCCTTTATTGTGACGTAAGATGCTGATACAGTGCTAGCATCATCAGTTGTGGTGGCTATATGCATGCCGGTTAGAAAGCTGTATTTGTAAAAAAATTCTCGAGAAAATAAAATAACATAAATAGAAATGTAAACGTAATGAAAAATCAATTCGAGCCCACTGAATTCACAATGTTTCCTTAATGAATTTAATCCCCTCCTAGTACCTAAGGTTATGGATTATTTCCTCCCAGGATAGAACGAATTACACACTGGTGTAGTGGTACTTCACACCCCAGTGTTTCAGCGAACTCAAAGTTCGGTAGCAATCACACTTACTTGCTTTCTTTGAAGATGAAAGTATGCAGAAAGAAGGAGGAGAACTCAGAAATTAGTATGTAAAATCTGAGAGAATGAACTTGTATTTATAGCCAAAGTTGGGCTTAAATCTGAAGAGGTGCAACTCTTCAAAATGGTTGTTTTTGCAAAAATTCCCATAGAGTAAATGCCATGACATAATTGGCTATTTACTCAATAATAAAGAGGGAAAATTGAAGGGTAGTTGATTTTCTGTTACAAAACAGAAAACTAAATTCTGGATAACTGAAATCGATCCATCATTTGACCAAATTCGAATCCGAATCTGAAGCCGAGGCCGAGCCGAGCCGAGCCGAGCCGAGCGAGCGACGACGACGACGACGGCGCGAGGCTTGCTTTCTTCTCAACTCTTTATTAGCTAGAAGAAGAGCAATTGCTTATATACCCATCAAAAGTCTTTTCCTCTTCCTATGTGGGACAATTAAGGAGGGAAACTTAAATATTACTCAAATATTTTATTTCCCCCTCCATTTCCCATTCATCCTATTTTAAGTATTAATAAATCATTAATACTTAAAAAACCCTAACAATCCCTCACATGAATGGGGAATGGCTATATCACGGNCCCTCCATTTCCCATTCACCCATTTTAAGCATTAATATATCATTAAATACTTAAAATCCCAACAATCCCCCACATGAATGGGGAATGGCTATATCACGGAAGTATGCATGAAAAACTGTGTGATTCGCAAGCAAGGATTAATTGCATATGGATAAGTAGGTTTCCCTTTGAACTTTCCGTAGTGAACTTATGTCGGATATACTCGATCAATCGGTAGATTTGATATCTTTGAACCGTCGAACTTTGGTGTATACCTAGACAACCACAAGTCACACAACCAATCCTTAACCGTCTTTAGTTCTCATTGTTGTGTTCGTTTCAGCCATGAACACCGCGTGGTTTCATAAGTGCATAGAGAACTGGTCTTGCAAAATTCTCCTTGAAGCGGCTAACACTTCACACTTACATAGGTGATTCCTAAACGTGTCATCCCGTAGATACACTATTTGATATACCCCGTATCAAATTTAGAAATCATTAAAAAGCCTTAATGCTTTATCCTTGATACTGAACATTGTCTCATCCACGAGAATGGACCAAAATTTTAGTTGACAATGTTGAACCGTCATTAATGACTTTGTTTGATCCCCTTGAACCTAGATCTTGGGATCTCCAGTCTTCTAGGTAGAGTTACCACCACTATGACTTATTCTAGGCCATAGTCCCATTCCCCTTGATGANTTTTATGTCTTCGTCGTATATGACGAGATTTACCGTTATACATAACGCTCCCAGTCCTTCCAATTGTCGCTTGACTATCGCAATGTATACATATAGGTGCCAACGGTTTGGGCCAAAATGGAATATCTTCCAAGAAATTCCGGAGCCATTCATCTTCTTCACCGGCTTTATCTAAGTCTATGAACTCAGCCTCCATTGTAGAGCGGGCAATACAAGTTTGTTTGGACGACTTCCAAGATACCGCTCCTCCACCAATAGTGAATATATATCCACTTGTGGACTTGGAATCAGTTGATCCGGTGATCCAGTTTGCATCACAGTATCCCTCAATGACTGCAGGATATTTACTATAGTGCAAGGCAAAGTCCTGGGTATGTACTAAATACCCCAAAACTCGTTTCATGGCCATCCAATGAGATTGACCTGGATTGCTCGTATATCGACTCAATTTACTTATAGCACAAGCTATATCTGGTCGTGTACAATTCATGATGTACATTAAACATCCTAACACACGAGCATAATCCAATTGTGATATGCTCTGGCCTTTGTTCTTTGCTAATGCAAGATTCATGTCAATTGGAGTCTTTGCAACTTTAAAGCCCAAGTGCTTGAATTTTTCAAGTACTGTCTTAATATAATGAGATTGTGACAATGCCAGACCTTGAGAAGTCTTATGGATCTTAATTCCCAGAATTAAATCAGCAACTCCCAAGTCTTTCATATCAAACTTGCCAGTTAGCATGCACTTAGTCGCATTTATGTTGGCAATGTCATTACTCATTATCAGCATATCATCCACATATAAGCAAACAATGACTATGTGATTTGGAGCATTTTTAATGTACACACATTTATCACACTCATTTATTTTAAAATCATTTGACAACATTGTTTTGTCAAATTTCGCATGCCATTGTTTGGGTGCTTGTTTTATTCCGTAAAGGGACTTAACAAGTCTACATACCTTCTTTTCTTTACTTGAAACCACAAACCCTTCAGGTTGTTCTATGTAGATTTCTTCCTCCAACTCTCCATTTAAGAAGGC
>ML258262.1:0-23503 GCA_005239495.1 Nicotiana undulata | reverse complement strand
TTAAAATATAATCCAAATTCCTTTATGGAATTAATTTTAATAAAATTTATACGCCTACAGATACTTACACCAAACCAAAAATTTGTATATAAAACAAATTAATAATTTCAATATAAACTAAACTAAATAAAAAGATTATACGTAATTTCGATAAAGCACAAGAACAAAAATTCACTTTCTAAATTTTCTTGAAGTAAAATGGAGGAGTTTAATAAGAATGGATTTTATTGAATTTAAATAAAGAAAAGAAATCATAAAAAAAGTAAGAAAACAAAGAGAAAATAGGAAACAACAGGCAAAATAATATATACGTTTAGCAAAAAGGCCATAGCTAGTTCGCTGCTTTAGCAAAGGTAGATCTTGCCTCAATTATTATGAACCCACTTGCCACTACTCTACAACTTCTATTAGTGTCAAGCAGGTTCAGATATTATAATAATTATCAGTTTCATAATTTTCTGAGAAAAATCCAAAATAAAAAATATTAATTTTTCTAACGAAACGTGTTCAACTAACCCCCTTCCTACACGGTGGGTCCGATCACTTTGTAAACAACATAACCAAAGTAAACAAGCTAGCTGAAGGATATGATTATAAAAAAAAACTGTGGATTGTGTGGGTCTATAAAAACTCTCTCTTAAAGCAACACTTTTATTTGATACGGGTACTTATAAAAAAAAAATTAAAAAATCCAATGCTAGCGTTCAGCGTTATGACTAAGATACGATGAGAAGACTTGGGTTTACCGTTCGTACGTAAGTGATAGTACAATATACTCCATCTGTTTCAATGTATTTATCCTAATTTGACTGGGCATAAAATTTAATAAAGAGAAGAAGATTTTTTAAACTTGTAATGTTAAATATGCCATAACATCTAAGTGGCTATAAAACGTTTGAACTTATAATCTTAAACAAGCCATAATATTTATGTGACTATAAATGCTTCCTATTAAAAAGTATAGGAATGTGCTAATTTTTGGAATAGATTAATAAGGAAATAGAAAAAAAGTTGTCAACGAAAGGAGTATATATTTATGAGTTCGTTTATAATTCTTTATCGAGATCATCGAATACAAGGATGACAATGAAGTCTATCAATAAAAGAAAATTATTATGGGACTGTTTGTTGAGAGTGAAGTGTGTTATGAAATGGATGGAGGATGAATCTTGGACCATACATTTATTAAAATAAAATAAAATAAAAAAGAGCAAAGGTCGCCATGGGAGTTTTCGTTTTTTTATTTTTGAAGTAGCTATCGTCCGTGGTGCTGAATGTTGATAGGATCTTATTTCAAATGTAAATGCAATAGTACAAACATACTGACACAGTTTTGGTTCCTTCATCAAGGTCCAACTAATCTTTGAAAAGGAAAAACAAATGTAACAATTGACCCTATTTTTTTCAATAATTAAAAAGAGCCTCGAATTAGCAGGACATTGGCATGGTCTTGTATCACCTTCCAAGCCATGTCAACATGCCTATAATCAGTAAGAGAAGCACCAATGGCAAATCGAATAATAAAAATTCCTCCAACAACTCCATGAGTCAAATAGAGTTTTCCAGATGAATTAATGGACTCCACCAACATAGTGTTGAACTTGTTCACTTGTTCCTCATCGAAAGTTTCGGATGGAGAAATCCTAAAACACACCATAGCAAATTTTCTAGGCACAAATATTTCAAACCTTTTGTCCATAGCTATAAGCCCTTCAAAATGCTTAGCCATGTTCACATGACTTCTTATCAAGTTTCTCAAATTAGTTACTCCATAATTTCTCAAAACTAGCCATAGTTTTAAAGCCCTAAATCTCCTGCTCAATGAAATTTGCCAGTCCTTATAATCAATCACTTGCTTTAACTCTGTGGCTTTGTTTCTTAAGCATTCAGGATTAGTCGATAACGCTTTTGTAAGTGCACTTGGATCCTTCACCCAAAGGCAGCAACAATCCAAAGTGGAAAAGAACCATTTATGAGCATTGAGACTGAAAGAGTTTGCATTTTCAATACCATCAAGGAAGTGTTGAAATTCAGGGCAAATGCAAGCGCTTCCCGCATACGCTGCATCCACATGCACCCAAATCCCATATTCATTAGCAATTTCACAAAGCGGACGCAATGGATCAACAGAAGTTGTTGAAGTTGTCCCAATTGTCGCGCACAGGAATAAGGGAACCATTCCTTCTTTAGTGTCTTTCAAGATTGCTAAACGTAACGATTTTGGGCACAGGACATACTCATTAGCCTTTGTTGTTGGGATAACACGAAAATTCTCGGGGTCTATCCCAGCTATATGGGCAGCCTTCTTGAGAGAAAAATGTGTCTGATCAGATGTATAGACCACCAACTTGCCAAAATTCTCTCTACCAATTTTCCTCAGCATTTGATCTCTAGCTGCCACTATAGTGCATAACATGGCTTCACAAGTTGTACCCTGTAGTACACCCCCACCACCCCCAGAGAATAAGAAAGATTTGGGAAGGTATAACATTTTACCAAACCAATCCATCACAATGCTCTCAAGTTCAGTTGCAGCAGGAGATGAGATCCAATTGAACCCTACCACATTAAATCCAACACTAAGCATTTCGCCTAGGAATCCAGCAGTACTACCAGAAGAAGGAAAATAAGCAAAAAAATTAGGACTTTGCCAGTGAGTTATCCCTGGAATAATATCTCTTTTGACATCTTGAAGAATTTTTTCAAGTGGTTCAGGGTTATCAGGTGCAGAATTTGGTACAAGTTTTTGGAGATAACCTGGATTGACTTGGCTACAAACTGGATATTTTTCAATGTTTTGATAGTAATCAGCAAGGAAGTTTACAATCATGTGACCTTGCTTTCTGAATTCTTCAGGATCTAAAGGGTTTATGGTGTTGAAAATTTGGTCATCAAGTTCAGGGTTGATATTGAGGGTACCCATTGTTTCAATTTGTGTTGTTCTGGCAGAAAAGAAATGGTAGCTTGGTACGTTTTATAGGTTTAAAGAATTGAATTATGCCATAAATTATTCTAGCAGCTTGATTAATGCAGATTCTTTTGTTAGGCGTACAAAATAATTTAGACACTTAGGGGCAGTTCGGTAGGGCATATAAAAATAGTACGGAATAAGGTGTATTGGTAATGCATGGATTAGTAATGCATGAGTTAGTAATGCAAACGTTAGTTATGCAGATATTATTTCTTATTTACTGTTTGGTTTGGTGCATTAAAATTATAATGCATTGCATAATTTTTAAGAAAAGTAGTTGTTTACAAAAATGCCCTCCATATTCTCTAGCTTTAAGGGACTTTAAGGACAATTTTGTCTCTAACCATGCTAATGCATGCATTAATAGCCTTGGTATTACTAATGCCATAGTTTTCTGTGCATTACTTGTGTATAGGATAATGTGATGTTATACACATGTTGAGAAAATATATCAAACAAGATATTAGTAATGCATAGAGCTAATACTTGTATTATTTTTTCTATTACCTCCCACCAAACGACCCCTTAGTTATTTTTTAGAGAGTTCAAAACACTGGACCATCTAGCTCTTGTAGAATTTGGCCTCAACTCTCAATTATGTGCCAATTATAGTTTAACTTCCACCTACTAACTAATTAATTCACCTCCCAATTATGATGATGTTACACTAGCTTTTGATGAAAAGTATTCCAGGGATTCTCTATCCAGAAAACGAAAGCTAAAAACAGCAATTAGAGGTGAGAATTGGAGCCAGCGTGACATAACCATTAACGAAGGCATGATAGGAGACAACTCACTCAAAAAATACTACTCTATCTGCTCCACTTTAATTAATTTTTTTTTACTGTTAACATTAATCAACAATAAAATTAATCATATTAACCTTTACTATCTTTTTAATTTGTTCTATTGAGACTTAAACTGTATTTGTATTTATCTCTTTTGTTAGTTAGTGTTAGTTAGGGGCAGTTTTATACTTACACTCAGTAGTTAGATATGTGGTCCCACATGTGCATATAATATGTACATTGAGATATTTTAGAAATACATAAATCATTTTCACATGTTCTAGAATATTCATTTCCTCTTCTCTCTCACAATCTCATCCGTCAATGGCGGATGCCTCTACCGTGAAAACACACGGATTCAACATGGTATCAAAGTGTATGTTCCAGTTGTGAGATCGTCTATCTCGTCTTGTTCATCTCGTTGTTATTCATTTCGCTGTTATTGCTTCTCTTAAATCGCGGAATCAAGGATTTATGATATTTGAGATTCACGGGTTAATCGTGTTATTTTTTCTCATTTCCTTCCCAATTTATCAATCTTATTCGCTAATTTTAACTGAATCATGGCCGGAGATAAGGATACCTCAGATACAACTAACCCTAGTCTGGACACAACTAGTCCACTGTACAGGCACCCATCCGAGAGTACCAGAACAGTGCTTGTACCGGTAGCTTTCGATGGAACATGCTATAGATCCTGGAGGAGAGGTGTTCTTATAGCCCTTTCAGTGAAGAATAAAGTCGGATTCATCACCGAAAAATGTAAGAAGCCAGGCTCCGATGATGCGAACTTCGACCAGTGGGCTCGATGTGACGATATGATGACGTCGTCGATCCTTAATTCACTTTCAAAGGACTTGGCAGACCGTCTACAATACGTCAATGATAGGAGTTATGGCAGGAGTTTGAGGATCGATACGGTCAAACTAGCGGGGTAAAACTTTATCAGCTTCAAAAGGAAATAAATGACCTTAGTCAAGGTGCTTTGGGCATCATAGGATACTATACAAAAATAAAGAGACTTCTTGAGGAACTAAAAACTTTAAATGCCCACGCACAATGTAGCTGTCAATGCTCTTGTGGAGCCAAAGCAAACATGCATAAAGCTTAACAGGATCGCGGACTAATTCAATTTCTAATGGGACTTAGCGAAGTTTACACAGTTATCAGGGTACTATCTTAATGATGAACCCATTTCCCAACATTGCACAAGCCTTGTACATTCTAATTCAAGAGGAGAAGCAAAGAGTAGTCAGGTTGAGTAACCGATTGGCTATGGAATCTGCTTGACCCAATGTCAATGGGCCTGGTCAAAAGACATTCAGAACTAACTATGTTCCACATAGACGGGACATAGGGAATAATTCATACGCACACAACAAGTCAAGACTTTTTTGTGACTATTGCAAAAAGCCAGGGCACACAATAAACATGTTATAGAATATTTGGATTTTCACAAGACTTCAAGTTCACTAAAGGCAGAAATGCAGGGTCTGCTGCAAATGTTAATGGAGGTTGCGAAGAGTTATCTAGTAGAAGTATTGAAGGATCAGAGAACAAGAATTCAAACCAAGGTGTGCCAAGTCTGACAAAGGAACAATATGGACAATTGATGAACATGCTGGAGACCTTCCAAGAGGGGAATACAAGGGAGAATCCAAACAACATTGCCTATGGAGTTGCAAACTTTGCAGGTATTCTAGCTTGTTCTACTTATAAAAAGATTGCAGAAACAACTATGTGTAGATGATCTAAATCTATTGCTGGCTTATGGATACTAGATAGTGGAGCCTCAAATCACATGACGTACAAAAAATCCTTTCTAACCAACATCAAGACATTACCTTATCAATTTTTAGTTACCCTGCCTAATGGATACAGAGTCAAAGTGATAGAAATAAGAGATGCATTCCTTGGTCCTAGTCTAACTTTATTTAGAGTACTATATGTACCCGGCTTAAGATTTAATATCATATCAATTTGTTCATTAACTGTGCACCTCAATTGTATAGTTAACTTCAATAAGTATCTTTGTCTAGTGCAGCCCCCTTCAATGAAGAGGCCTCTGGAAATTGGTAAGGCAAGAAGTGGCTTATACTTCTTCTGCTCAAAGTGTCTTAGTCATGAATCTAAGTCAAATTTCATTTCTACTTTCAACTTTGATATTTTCAAGCATTTAGTTCATGTCTTCCTACATCTGTTGATACTACAAAGATTTAAGAGTATCCACCTCATTCATCTGCATTTGTAAATAAATCATCAAGTCTACCTAATGATGTGAATATGCTCCATTCAATTAATAAGACTGACTTTTCTACTGTTAATTACATTTCAATGTCTTCTGTTATGTCTCATGGAAATGCTGTTGATCATTTGTGACACAATAGACTAGGACATGTACCTTTTGTGAAAATGAGGGGAATTTCCACAATACCTGTCACTTTTGCTCCCAAACAGGCTTTATTTTGCCCAATTTGCCCAATGGCTAGACAAACCAGACTTCCATTTGCCCATAGTACCACCACTTCTACTAAAATATTTGAACTAATTCACTTCGATCAATGGGGCCCTTATCATGTAAACACACATGACAATTATAGATACTTCCTGACGTTGGTTGATGATTTAAGTAGATCAAAGTAGACTCACTTTTTGAGCTGTAAAAGTAATGTACTCCAGATCCTCAAAGCCTTTATCTCCACGATAGAAAATCAGTTTAAAACCACAGTCAAAATCACTAGGTCTGACAATGTGATAACTAGTGATTTGTGCCTATTATTTACTCCCGTTTTCATAGGTTTTGAGGCAAATTTGACTAATATACTCCCAAAATTTGATGCAAGTTATTTAAATTGCAAGATTGAGTTGAAGTGTGAATATTGACTTAAAATGAATAAAAAAGGAGCAGAAACTTCCATTGTCCCAGTACCCAGCAGAAGTGTTGTACACGCAAAAATTCCGCTGCAGCGGTTGTCACTTCGCTGCAGCGGAATTCCAATTGCTGCCCCGTTGCCAAACTTCAGAGAACAGGTTTCTGAGGCAACTCCCACCGCTGACCAAATTACTATTCTGCTGCAACGTTTTGTCTACCGCTGCAGCGTTCATAATTATGCTGGAAGCATTTTTCAAATTTCAGAGAGTCAGCAAACTTGAGTTTTCACACTAACGCGGTCAACGACATTTTTTTGCTGCCGCATTTCAGGGACTGCTGGAGCGTTCATAATTCCGCTGGGAGCGGAATGGAGAATCAGAGAATGTTCAAGGTCAAAAACCGTTGCAGCGATCATTCTGCAGCAGAAGCCACTCCGCTGGAGCGCTCAGAATTACGCTGGGAGCGAAATCTCCGTAGGGGCAATTTTTTCCAGTAATTTCAGCCTAGTATAAATACATCATTTTCTCATTTTTAGGGTATTAGCTATTAGAGTGAGAACATGAACAATAGTTTTATTCCATTTTGAGCAATTTTAGCTTAGTTCTTACAATATTTCTTAGATTTCCTTCTTGTAGTTTACATTTATGAGTTTAATTTCATCATCTATCTTAGTTTCTTCTTTAAATATGAGTAGCTAGACCCTCAAGCTAGAGTTGTGACCCAACCCTAGTGTGGGTAACTGATGGGTCTTCTATTTTAGGATGAATTTTTTATTGGGTGTTTGATTTTTAGTCTATTTCATGCATAATTCTTAGATTTAGTAGTTGCAAACACTATTTCATGCCTTCATGGCTAGGGTTATTCTTGAGAGAGATGACCCAAGTCTAGGTAAATAAGCTAACAAGGTATTGGGATGATTTCAAGAGATTGATAGTCCCACTAAAAGGGTGGATACTAGAGATAGCTACACCCGACTTGAGCCATTTCATTTGATTTGTTGAAACACACAATTGTGCTTGAGAAAGCCAATTCGGGAAAAGTCACCCAAACTACCGAGAGGTAATGGGTGAGCAATTTAGTATGAAGTTATGTCATTCACCCATAATTCACAAGATTATCCTCGATTTTAGACCCGGTTAGTCACTCACCTAGGAGTAAGTCATAGCCCTAGCGATTTTAATTACTTGAGAAAAACCCACAAAATTATTGTAGTGAGCTAGATAATAGTCTCTTTTAGTCTAAACTTTAGTATAATTACAAAACCCCTTATGATGTGAAGTGCAATTAAGAACTTGAAACACCATTAGGTCAATTAGAAACTCAACTCCCATATACATAACTCCATGTGGATATCGATTCCGACCCGTTGGGGTAAAAGCTGCTTCGACCTCTTTCTTGCTACTTTTTAGTGGTATAGGTGGGCGCCGATCACTTTTTGCCGCTGTTGCCAGGGAGTTATAACGGTGTTGACTATCTATTTGAGTAGTGGTGTAGATTATTTTTCTTTCCTTCTTTTTGTTAACTTTTGTGTTTCAATCAATACATGTAAAAATGGTTGATCCTTTAGGCAATATTATACCGGGGGTAGGAGGTAGATGATAATGGAGAGGATGAGTTGCATCAAGTACCTCCAACTCAAAGACTGGGCCGACATGCCAATCTCAATGATAATATTCCATACCCTCCCCCGCCTCCTCCCAGAGTTTCTCCAAGGGTGCTTCCAAATGAGGTATATGCCAGTGCAATTGTCCCACCCCGCATTCCAGTAGGCAATTTCAAAATCACTAATGTCATGTTGACACTTCTGGAGCAACGTGGGTATTTCACGGGAGCTCCCCATCAAAATGCCTACAAGAACTTAAAAGACTTTGTGGACACATGTTGGGGGAGCAAGCAAACCAATGTATCGAAGGATGCCTCGAGGCTCAAGTTATTTCCTTTCTCTCTTCAAGGGAAGGCACTGGATTGGCTCGAATGACTCCCTGATCATTCTATCTCTACATGGGATGAATTGGCGGGTAAGTTCATTGTGAGGTTTTTCTCCCCCGGGCACATGGAGGCTTTGAGAGATGAGATATTGGCATTCAAGTAGGAGCCGAATGAGCCCCTTCACGAGATTTGGGAACGCTACAGAACTATGGTCAAGGAGTGCCCAAACAATGACATGACTGAGCCTATGATACAACAGACTTTCTACAGGGGCATCAATACTACCATTCAGTGTGTGGTCAACCAGCTTGCAGGGGGAAACTTTATGAAGTTATCTTACAATGAGGCATATGACATCTTATATGAAATGGCTGACACTTCGTCAGCATGGTAGAGTCGGGCAAATGTGACCCAGGGTGATCCAAGTGTTATAAATCTCCACAAAGAGCTTCAATATCATGGGCAAGCAATTGCTGAGCTTACCACCACCATGAATCAACTTGCTAAGGCGCAACTTCAACAAATACAAGGGCCGAAGCAAGTGCATGCTATGGAGGGGGTAAATCTTTTGGTTAACAAACGAAGGCCTCGTGGAAATCCAATGCAAAACAACAATGACCAATGCGGCCAAGGAGTGAGTGGGTACAACCAAGAGGACTCTTATGATGAGCAAAATAAAGATGTAACGTATGGCAACAATTTTCAAGGGAAAAGGAACAATCAATGGAACAACCAAAATTGGAACTACCAAAGGCAAGTTAATTGGAATAACAATAACAACTCAAGCAATTGGGGGAACAACAATCAACAATGGGGTGGAAACAACAACAATTGGAGCGGGAACAACAATTGGGGTGCAAATGGAAATCGAGGGTCGGGCTTTCAAAGGCCCCCGATGTATCTACAACCCAAAAATCCACCCCCTATAAATCACAAGGCCAAGGTTACTCAAGAAATGACATGGGTCGGATCGAGAAAATGTTCAAGCAAATGATGGAACGTAATGTGGATTCGGATGCTCAAATTGCCTCCCATACTACCTCAATAAGAAATCTTGAAGTCCAAATGGGACAAATCTCACAAGCCTTGAACACCCGCCCGAAGTGGAAACTACCTAGTGATACGGTGGTGAACCCTAAGGGTGGGAACAATAACAACAACAACAATACCGGTCACGCAATGGCGAGCGGTGACCACTAGGAGTGGCCGAGGTGGTGAGGTTAGTTCTTCAAAGCAAAAGAGTGTTGTTGGTGATAACGATGACTTTCAACAAGATGAGGTCCCGATTGAGGTTGAACATGTGGTTAATGAGCCGACAACTAGTGAAGTGAGGATTGATATACATGACCATGAGGAGGCAGCGCAAAATGACGTGAACCCATCTAGGGAACATGTAATTGACATACCCGATCTGGTTATGCCAAAAGCCAAGGCTCCATTGCCTAGACCTCCTCATCCCTATCCTCAAAGATTGGCTAAACAAAGGACGGAGAATAAATTCTAGAAATTCATAGATATGATGAAGAGTTTATCCATCAATGTACCTTTAGTTGAGGCTCTTGAACAAATGCCCGGGTATGCCAAGTTTATGAAAGACTTGGTCACAAAGAAGATATCCATAGAGAACGAGACAGTCAAGATGACTCACCAAGAGAGTGCAAAAGCGCATTCAATGGCACCCAAACTAGAAGATCCCGGAGCATTCACTATCCCTTGCACTATTGGTAGTGCGGATTTTTCCAAGGCATTGTGCGACTTAGGTGATAGTATCAACTTGATGCCTTACTCTGTTTTTAAAACCTTGGGAATTGGTCAACCTAGGGCAACTTCTATGCGACTTCAAATGGTGGATCGATCTACGAAGCGACCTTTGGGAATCATTGATGACGTTTTGGTGCGGGTTGACAAATTTATCTTGCCCGCAGATTTTGTGATCTTGGATTGTGAGGTGCATTATAAAGTTCCAATCATCTTGGGAAGACCTTTCCTTACAACTGGGAAGGCCTTGGTGGACGTGGAGGCCTGTGAGCTCACCTTCCGGGTGGGCGATGAAAAGGTCATTTTCCACGTTTGCAAGTCAATGCGGAAACCAAATAGCATGGAGGTGTGTTCTTTTATTGACCTTGTCTCCGAGGTCATAATTGATGAAACAAGCTCAATGATCAATGTTGAAGACCCCGTGGAGGCAATCTTATTGAATCATGATGATGTTATGGTGGATTGCTTGATCGAGTGTACCAATGCATTGCAAGGCATGAGTTCTTTTTCTTATGGTCCTCGCAAGTTATCCTGGGATTTGGAGAATCAAAAAACTCCTCCGACAAAGCTCTCAATCGAGGAGCCACCTACCTTTGAGTTGAAGCCCTTTCCACCACACCTCAGATATGAATTTTTGGGTCCTTCTCGTACTTTACCTGTTATACTTTCTTCTTGCCTAACCCAATTGCAGGTAGATTCTACACTCAAAGTGCTCCAAATGAGAAAGAAGGCCATAGGTTGGACTCTTGCTGATATTCGGGGCATAAGCCCCGCCCTATGTATGGATAAAATAATTCTTGAAGATGATGCAAAGCCTTCCGTAGAACATCAACGGAGGTTGAATGAGGCAATGCAGGAGGTGGTCAAAAAGGAGATAATGAAGTGGCTCGATGTTGGGGTCATCTACCCAATCTCTGATAGTGCTTGGACTTCTCCAATTCAATGTGTTCCTAGAAAGGGTGGTATGACAGTGGTGCAGAATGACAAGAATAAGCTTATTCCAACTTGGACAGTGACTGGTTGGAGGGTGTGTATGGATTACCAAAAATTGAACAAGGTGACCCGAAAGGATCACTTTACTTTGCCATTCTTGGACCAAATGCTTGACAGGCCTGCTGGGAGAGCTTTATATTGTTTCTTGGACGGGTACTCAGGCTACAACTAAATATTGATAGCTCTAGAAGATCAGGAAAAGACAACCTTCACCTGTCCCTATGGGACATTTGCTTTTTCAAGATTGCCATTCGGGTTGTGCAATGAACCCGCCACTTTCCAGCGGTGCATGATGGAAATTTTCACTGACATGGTTGAAGATATCTTGGAGGTATTCATGGACGACTTCGGCATAGTCGGGGACACATTTGAGGAGTGTTTACAAAATCTTGATAAAGTCCTCGCCCGATGTGAAAAAACCAATCTTTCATTGAATTGGGAAAATGCCATTTCATGGTCGAGGAGGGCATAGTCCTCGGCCACAAAATCTCAAAAGATGGCATTGGAGTTGATATATCCAAGATCGAGGTTATTTCCAAGTTTCCTCCTCCATCCTCGGTGAAGGGAGTCCATAGTTTCCTTGGGCATGCGGGATTTTACCGGATATTCATTAAAGATTTTTCAAAAATGGTAAATCCTCTATGAAAGTTATTGGAGAAAGATGCCAAGTTCAAGTTCAATGAACATTGTATGAGAGCATTTGAGTTGTTGAAGCAAAAGCTAACTACCACACCAATTATCACCGCGCCAAATTGGAGCTCTCCTTTTGAGCTCATGTGTGACTCAAGTGACGTGGCGGTGGGTGCGGTCTTGGGCCAAAGGGTGAACAAAATCTTTCACCTCATTTATTATGCAAGTAAAACCATGAACTTCGCCCAAATGAATTACACCATCACCGAAAAGGAATTATTGGCTAAAGTCTTTTGCAATGGAGAAATTTATGCCCTACCTTATGGACGCCAAGGTGATAGTGCATACCGATCATGTGGCACTCCGGTACTTAATGATGAAGAAGGATTCAAAAGCTAGGCTTATGAGGTGGGTGTTATTGCTTCAAGAGTTTTATCTAGAAATTGTTGATAGAAAGGGGAGTGAGAATCAAGTTGCTGATCATCTATCCCGGTTGGAAGAGCAAGGAAGGACAAGTGATGGCCTTGAGATCAATGATACCTTTCCGAATGAGAAACTTCTCTCCGTCTCTATGCCTGACATGCCGTGATTTGCGGACATCGCCAACTTTCTTGTTACCAGTGTTGTCCCGTTTGAGCTCTCTTCTAACCAAAGAAAGAAGCTTAGACGGGACAACTTGGATTACTATTGGGATGAGCCGTATTTATTCAAAATATGCAATGATTGAGTCATTCGGCGTTGTGTCCTCGAAGAAGAACAAGTGTCAATCCTTGAGTCTTGCCATTCCTCACCCTACAGTGGTCATCACGGTGGGGCAAGGACAACTTCAAAGGTCTTGAGTTGTGGGTTTTATTGGCCAATTTTATACAAAGATGCAAGTGAATTGGTGAAGATGTGTGATGAATGTCAAAGAGCGGGAGACATATCAAAGAAGGATGAAATTCCCCTCACAACGATCCTTGAGGTAGATATATTTGATGTGTGGGGCATTGACTTCATGGGCCCGTTCGTTAGCTCGTGTGGAAATACCTACATTCTTGTGGAGGTGGATTATTTCTCGAAATGGGTTGAAGCCATGGCTTTACCCAATAATAAAGCCCGAAGTGTGGTTGGTTTTCTCAAGAAGAATATTTTCACAAGATTTGGGACACCCCGTGCCATCATAAGTGACAGGGTTTCTCATTTTTTGCAATCAGGCTTTTGATTCATTGCTTGCTAAGTATGGGGTAAATCAGAAAGTGTCCACTTCGTACCATCCTCAAGATAGTGGACAGGTTGAAGTTTCTAATCGAGAAATCAAGAACATTTTGGCCAAGACCGTGAATGCAAATAGGATCGATTGGTCTAGAAAGCTTGATGATGCTCTTTGGGCATATAAGACTGCCTTCAAAATCCCAATCGGTATGTCTCCGTACCGGTTGGTGTATGGAAAAGCATGTCACCTACTAGTGGAGTTGGAGAACAAGTCACTTTGGGCATTGAAGAAGTTGAACTTGGATTGGGACACAATTGCAAATCTTCGTGTTGATCACCTTAATGAACTTGATGAGTTTAGATTCCATGCCTATGCAAGCTCTTCTTTGTACAAGGAGAAAATGAAGTATTTGCACGACAAGTATGCTAAGAATCGGGAATTCAAAGTGGGAGACTTGGTGCTACTTTTTAATTCAAGGCTTCGTCTCTTCCCGGGAAAACTCAAATCAAAATGGAGTGGTCCATTCAAAGTAGTGTTTGTTACACCCTTTGGATCCCTTGATCTAAAAAACAAGAATGGTGAAATTTTTCGTGTGAATGGGCATCGGGTCACACATTACTTGGGTAAATTTAAGGATAGCCATGTGGTGGCTTTGTTTAAATTAATTGAACATGGTAACATGCGTTGTGCCGTGACGTTAAATCAGGTGCTTCTTGGGAGGAAACCCAAGTGTTTTCTTTTCTTTCTTTTTGTTTGTTTTTGTTAGAATAGATTTTTTGTGGGATAACCTGTTGTGAAGTGATGTAGGATTTGGCGGATGCAGTGCAGGATCAAGTCTGGAAAATTGAGCAAGCTGGTAAAAATTCACTGCAGCGGTCAAAATTCCGCTGACAACGATCACCAAATGCTGCAATGAAACATTGCCGCTAACAACGGTCCAAATGAGCCAAATTTCAAGCTCTCTGAATCTCACAAGCGCTGCAACGAACACTATTCCGCTGTCAGCGGTGGGATTCTGCTGTAGCGGTGAAATTCCGTTGACAGCGGTGAGGTTAATAGACCAGCAACTTCAAAGGGAAAGAAGCGCGACTCGAGGTAAAATTCCGCTTCCGCGCCAGGTAAGTCGGTGGGGTCCCACAAGCTTAGTATAAATACTAAGGGACCCCCTTCTTTTACCCTTTTCACGCACTTGCTTCCTAGAAAAATATTTTACTGCTCATAAAAATTTCACTGTTCATCCAAGAGCATGATATTCACATATTAGCGTCCTACATCTTCTTCTAACACTGGTATGTGCTCATTAAATTCTCTTAATTGATAATTTGTTGTTAGTTTTAGTGTGTTTTTCTTTTTGTTCTTGAGTTATTGGAGCCCTAATCTTTAAGAATGATTCACCTATGTGAGATCCCTTGGGTCTGACAAAGACAATTGGGAAGAAACAATCGAGAAAGAGAACAAGCCCCAACCAGTCTGAGTTGAGTGAGTATGTTCCCTCTCGGAAGCTTTGGAGGGGATGAGTGGAGCAGCCTTAGCGGAGGCACTGTCCAAAACAAGGAGACTCGTCAGCGAACCTACAAGCTCAGAATCATCTGATGATTTGGGTCTTTCTAGTGCCTCCACTACCCCAGAGGATACCAGTGTAGCAGCCCAATCCACTGCCCCTCCTTTTATAAACCTTGACAGCTCGGATGAGGCACCTGATGATGGAAGGGGTGGTGACACCCTAGTACAGACCACAGGGATTCTCCGGACGAGAAACCCATTGGTGTGGCAGGATCGGTTTGTCTCTGAACCGGCCTACCACGAATTTAGAGAATGATGGCCCGAAAGATCACTTATCCCTGAGAGGCCCTTCATTCCAAGGATCTCCTACCTCTCAACCCTAATGTGAAGAAGCAGTTCGATGAAAGGGAGGGGTGGAGTTTCTTTACTAGCAAAGTGGAAGATGCCAATGAGTATGTTGTGAAGGAGTTCTATGTAAATGTGGCCCACACAAAAAGGGACACATATCTTTCCAAGGTTCGCAACAAGAAGATTCTGTACAATGGCAGGGCATTCAATGACTATGCGGGTTTTGCTGATGAAGATGAGACTCGCTACAATGAGAAGGTGGATTTGGGAGACTTAGCTCGTCTGTGGTTCGCCTCATTGATTGCTATCCCGGGGACTACTCTAGCATGGTTGGTTGCAGGCTCCACCATCAAAAGAAACACTCTCAGCTTCAAGGCAAAGGGATGGGCCACTTTTGTGTGCAGTAGGATAGACCCCATACTTTATGATAGTGACATGCCACTCTCTAGGGCTTTGATTCAGGGTGCAATTATGGATGGTATCCCAATTAATTTCGGGAATATCATGTCCAGGGTGATTAACCAGATTGTGTAGAGAAATGAAGCTTCATACCCATTTCCCAACTTCCTCACTATGTACTTCAGGGACATGGAAGTTGATAGGAGGGATTTTGATACTATAGTGAAGCCCCGGTCAGCTCTCTTGTGGTATAGTTTGAAGGGTTCGGACAACCCCAAGGCGAAAGGGAAAGCCACCACATCTACAATACCCCTGGTACTTCCACTGGCACCGAGCCTTCCGCTGCTGTCGAGGGGCCCACTGTTGCTGCTATCCTAGAGTCTTCATCGGGTCCTTCCATGTCCATTCCATCCCAGTTCCATAATCCTTCACTTACCCTCAGACGACCTTGAGGGTGTCTCAGACTTTAGTTGGTATCATCAACTGGTTGCAGATAGCTTCCTCTAAGCTTATTGACCTTTATACCACTGTTGCAGCTCAGTCAGCTCCGGCACCGATTGCAATACCTCCTACTATGGAGTACACATTGAAGAGCCTGGTGGATAACCAAAAGAAGATCATGGAGACATTGAATAAGAAAGGGAAGGAGATCCTTTCCTTGGGAAAATTGGTGCAGAAAATGAAGAAGTCTCAGGATGATTTGAGGAGAGTTCATGTGGAGATGCAAGAGGAACAATATGAGTTGAAGAAGGAGGTAACAAAGCTCACTTCGGCTGGGGACATCCCACTTGATTTACTGATGGGAGACCCCACATCCACTAATCGACCTGCACAGGAGCCGGAGCTTACATCATCCCCAGTTCGTCGAGGAGCCATCCCGGGGACTGATGATATGGAGATTCATCTCGAGGAGCCAGGGGGAGAGACCTCCTTATATCCACAGAACCCTACTACAGCCACTGCTGTTATACCTTCTTCCACTACTGATCCTGACCCCATGGAGACAGAGGCATCATAAGGAGTTTTCTTTTACTCTCTCTCACCCCTTTCTCTTCTCTATATTTTTGGTTATTTAGCATTGAGGAAAATGCTATCTCTTATTAGAGGGGGCGGCCTTTACTTGATATTTTGTGAGACATTTCTATACTTTTGGTCTGTAATAACTGATGATACTATTTTTCTTTTCTTTATTCACATTTCCGTACTTTAGTTTGTTTTATTTTTAGTATGTATATATTCAGTTTCTTATCATATGTATATATTCACCCCCTTTCATGTATATTCATCTTAATCCCCTATTGTAAATATTCATTTCTACTATTCGTATTTCTACTTTTAACTTCTTTAGTTTTTTCATATGTAGTTTAACTTCTTATTTCATTTAGTAGCTTCTTTTTAAAATTTATAGCTTCTTCTTTACTTTTTTGGCGTTGTCTATAAACCCCTGATTTTCTTAAGGCCACAGTTCTTTCCAGGGGTGAAAAGTGTGTGAACCGGGTGTCTCTTCCCTACGACGGACAGTGTGACGACCTTCTTAAGGGATTGAGTCAAATTTTTATTATTATTTTTGTTTTCCTTTGTTTTGGTAGA
Source organism: Nicotiana undulata (assembly GCA_005239495.1). Lineage (NCBI taxonomy): Eukaryota > Viridiplantae > Streptophyta > Magnoliopsida > Solanales > Solanaceae > Nicotiana > Nicotiana undulata. The sequence goes on along the minus strand of ML258262.1, from coordinate 6,527 downwards.
AATGAATAAATGTGATTCAAACAAAGCTTCACTTGGAACCAATAGACTTACCTTTGACCTCATGGTTAGAGACAAACTACAGATGAGTCTAGTTCTGATTGTGACCCTTAGAGTCTTGAGTTGACGGAAACTGTCGTCAGGTGGTGTATATGGCCATAGGTGAGTTTTCAATCTGAACCAAGGTTGTTGTGGGCCCTCGACTCGATACTCTTTAACAATCCTAAGGTTTGTGAGGTGAGGCTTGAATTTGCATATCCCGAGTGCCCTGCCTAAAACTCTTGAACTTGCCCCAAGTGTTTTTCTAGGCGAAATCTTAAGTTAGCTCGACTTGTGAAATGATCATAGGCCTTCCTTGATTCCCTACAGAAATTAAAATACTTCTATAGCCTACCTTGACAAGATCCCTAGTCAACCTCTTTTGAGCCCGAGCCTATTTGTTCAAAAACCACATTATGAACCTTCATCCGTTCTCTAATGGCCCTCTCTTGGCACCCATTTTTTCCTTGAGCACTCATGATGAATAATAATAGAAATCATAAGTTTGGGGGAGAGACGAGAAAATACATCGTGATGAAAGGCATTGTAATAAAAGAAAAGTCCAAAGAAAAGGTTGAAAAGCAAAATGAACCAAAAAGAAAAGCAAAGGGTTGAAAGGAAAAGAAAGTTGAAAAAGGGCTTGAAATGATGAAAAATAAAGAAAAAGGGAGAAAATTGAGCTCCAAGTAAAAGAAATAGCGACAATGAGTCTCTTTAAGTTCCCCAAGGAAGAGTGTGTGACTCAAAGAGTCAAGAAAAACATGAGCCGAAATGTGAAAAATTGGAGTCTTTAAGGAAAGATGTTCTATTGTAGTTCATCATGACCAAATTTGATCCAAAAAGCCTCCATTACATCCCAACAAAGCATATAGAACCTCTAGTTGGGTGAGCTTACATTAGTGGTAATTTACACGAGGGGCAAGCTTGTGGTACTTAAGGCCGGACTTGAGGCAATCTTTTGAGAGTGAAGAGAGTACCCTTTGATGACCCCGATTCTGAGAGTTCTTCCTATATGGTGAGATGAGCCCATGGAAAGTAGAGGAGGAAGAGTCTGGGATCCACAGTGATTTAGGTGAAAGAGAGAAGCTCTTTGACCATTCAAGTCAACTCTTGAAGCTTTGGTGTCATATTAGATCTAGTAAGCTAAAAAAATCATTGCATAATGTTGTCAATAATACATTTGTGTTGAGGGTAATTGTTAGTCCCAATTGAAGCTTGATGAAATCACATTTGAATGGCTAAAATATTTTTCTTCTTTTGGTTACGGAGGTGGGAGTTATCTTGTTTGCTTGAGGACAAGCAAAGACTTAATTTTGGGGGAGTTGGTAACTAGTGATTTGTGCATATTATTTACTCCCGTTTTCTTAGATCCCTTGTTTCATNCAAGATTCCGTTTTATCTAGTTCACTTATACTGGATCTTACGGAGCCTGCTCATGTACAACATGATTCGGACCTGATCATAGAAAAGATTCTCTTTAAGAGAACCAGCCTATCCTCTGTATAGGTCTTACACGGAGATTGGAACAAAGACACATTTTGTTGTGAATTCCCATGTGGCAGGCATATATCTACACAGACCAATCAATAGTTCACGTCACACACTCCCATAATCCATTTTCTCTTCACAAAATTCCCTTCAATCCCAGAGTTTAGTTGACATGAATAGTTAAAGGGAAATATCCAAACCCATGTCTTATTATTTTCAATAATCCATACTTTTAGCAATGAAATACTATATATTCCTCCACCGAGTGATAAATAACTGATTACAAATATTTAGGATCTATTTTTCTTTTCTCTATAAAGGCCTAGAAATACCTTGTTTACGTATCATTGGAAAGCGCATTAACATAAATACGACAGTAAGAAGCGGCAATACAAAAGTGTGTAAACTATAAAAATGGGTCAAAGTAGATTGTCCCACACTAGCGCTTCTCCGCAATAATTCGACCAAGGGTGATCCATTTGGTCATGGGTCAATGTACATGTATAGATGAATGCAATGCATGAGAAGTACGTCTATAAAATCTCTCAAAACGTAGACCATTTTACCTCTGATTAATATCATGAAACAAACTTTATCAACTTACGTATTTTCTTAGACCCATGAACAAACGATAGAATAATAAGACATATGGGGAATCAAGAACATAAGAGATCTAGTATTTCTAAGAATAGAGTCATTTACGGAAGTTGTGCATCTTCTCGTTTTGTTCGTATCGTATGAATCATGCCAAAAATAAAGAATCGATAGCCTTAACATACCTGAGTCGATTCTCTTGAGAACGGTTACACTGTACTCCCTTAAAATTACAAAATCTCACGTTAATTTAAATTGTTGAATGTTTTGGGCATTACTTTGGTTTGTAACACACAATATTTACATTTGAATCCTCATCAGGTGCCTTCAGCCCTCAACAATCCACCCATTGAAAAGATGTGAAGCACAAAGATTTGTAGCACACACATTTATCACATTCCATTTTAGAACAGCATAATGAGCAAGTGTAGTGGAAAGTAATCGCCAAAGCACGAAGAAAAATGTTCAGCAAGAATTAATTTCTTCAAAATGTGGACATAAATGCATTGTTGCATAATGAAGTTTATAAGCCACCTAGTCATGCAACCACCACATAGTCCATAATTATTTAAATCTTGCCACCTGTCCTTCAATGACCTAAGAGTCATAAGGTTTGGGGGCTACCATGTAATTCCCTTGTTGGAGGGTGGTTTAATCTTTATCCAACAATCTTTAATTAATTAGGTAATATCCCATTACTCAATAATTAACCAATTACTCACATAATTAAAAATATCTCAATTTACTTAAAATATTACTCACTTTTAATACACTATATATACCTTACTATCATGGACATATGGTACCTTGTATGGTACGAGCGCAATAATATCAGGTATTATAGCTCGGACCGCATTTTATCCCAAAATGTCAAACTTTGACGAAATTCATTTTCTTCGATTTGCTTACCCTCTCACCTTCACGAATTTACTTATCACTTGTTTGAAATAACATAATACTTATAACCTCAAAAAAATCTCATTCCCGAACTTATATCAATTTACTCATGGTGTTTTTTCATGTACGAAAAAATTGGGTGTAACATCATTCCCCCCTTTGGAACATTCGTTCTCGAATGTTGACTGGTGCACTTATCATTTTCATAACCTATGTGTCACGGCCCGAAATCCCACCTTCGGGCCATGACTGCGTCTAACGGTGAACCCGCTAGACAAGCCAACGTCTGAACTAAGCAAAACTCATTAACAACTAAACGAGCAAGTTAACTAAGGAGTCGATGTCCCACAATGTGAAATTTAACAAATAACTAAAATATAACATAGCAATTTCGACCTAAAACCCATGTACAAATCCCAGAACTGGTGCCACATACTCACGAACTGTCGAAGAAATTACTACAAACAAAAGGTCTGAAAATAAGTACATAGGACTGTCTTTGAAATACAAAGTAAGATAGAGCTGAAAGTGAATAGTAGAAGGTGACGTCAAGGCCCACGAACGTCTGCGGGTCTACCTCGATGTCTCATGTGTGAACTGATGAGATGCTCCGACAGTCAGTGATCACCGGGTCCGGCTGCGTAGTCTGCACAACATAAAGAAGTGCAGGTGTATCATCAGTACAACCGACCCCATGTACTGAGTAAGTGTCGAGCCTAACCTCAGCGAAGTAGTGACGAGGCTAGGACCAACAACCACATATGTACCTGTACAGTTTTATATAATAACAGGAAAGATGGCAACATAAATAAGAAAGTAAGACATATACGGGGAGGACATGCTGGGGGTCAAAAGAGGCAACAAAAATGCTAGTACGGTAGCACAGGGTAATAACTGAAATGTAAAGATAAAGGCAGGAATTTAACTTCTCAAAACAGATAATAAACAACAAGAGGCACGGCATGACCCCTCGTGCATAACCTCACAATAACTCGGCACGGAATGTCCCCTCGTGCATATAAAATAACAATCGGCACGGAATGTCCCCTCGTGCATAGCCTCATAATCACTCGGCACAGAATGTCCCCTCCTGCATATAAAATGACACTCGACACGGAATGTCCCCTCGTGCATAGCCTCACAATCACTCGACACGGAATGTCCCGTCATGCATATAAGTAACAAACAATCAGCACCGCATATCCCCTCGTGCGACAGATAATAAAACAAGGCATCAATAATGTGAAAGTCAACGTTACGAAGTCTCAAGTGCATGGAAGTATTCAATACAAATCTATTGTCACGGCAAGGAGAAATCATCAATTACAACATCAACAAATGCCCGACAAGGGTCTCAGCTATAACCAACCTCGCATCAGAATTATAAATTCAACAATGTAAGCCTCAACTGAAATAAATCACTCAATGACTCTCCACGTCATGAAACAACATCAAGGTATCACTTTTTAATTCACAAATTACTCACAGGGCGGAGAAGATTAAGAACATAGTAAGTTCATCACAAATGACTCACGGGCATGCTTGACCGCAACGCATAGGCACTCGTCACCATGCCTATACGTTGGACATGAGTTACACATAGCAAGTAAGACTCTATACCTAATCCCTCAAGCTGAGGTTAAGCAAAACACTTACCTCGGCTCCAAAGATGCAAGTCAAGCCTCAATCACACCCTTTCCTCTCGAATCCAACTCCGAATGGGGAATATCTAGACATAGTGGATTTATTAACATCAATAAGTACTCAATAAACCAATTCCCAAGCCAAATTATACATTTCCTACTATTCCTCCGAGAATACTAAAATTTGACCCCGGGCCCACATGTTCGGATTTTCGAAAATTCATGAAGGAATTAATTACCCGGAGTCTAAGGATCGAAGTTATGTAATTTATACAAGAACTCATGGCCTAACATGGAAAATCCCAAAAATCCTCAAGAACCCTAAAATTACTACCTAATTCTATGATTTTTAGATGATTTAGTAGTTAATTTAACTAGGAATTAGTGTTTGAAACTAGTAAAACTATGGAATTTACTTACCTCAATAACAGTGGTGGAAGGTCTTTTGAGAAGCTCTCTAAAATCTTGAAGAGGAAGATGAAAATGGAGGAATAAGGCTAAGTCCCGTATTTTATAACACTGCCCAGTGATTCCTTCACTGCGATCGCAACAAGGGGCCTGCGATCACGAAGGCCAACTGGCCAGACCTCTGCGATCGCGGCAGAGGTCCTGCGATCGCGAAGAACGACTGGCAATACCTCTGCGATCGCGGAAGGGTCCTGCGATCGCGAAGAGTGAACTCACCCGGCCCAGACGCGACTCAATGCGATCGCAAGAAACGGGCTGCGATCGCGAAGGTGTGGAACCCAGACCTCTGCGATCGCGGAGAGGAGGCAGCGATCGCAGTGAACAACCACTAGCCCAGCAAAATCCTTCTCCGCGATCGCAACCCACGTTCTGCAATCGCATAGAAGGAAACCAGATAGCAGATTTTCTGGTTTTCCCAACTTAGCTCCCGGGGGTCTAAAACACCCCCGAGCCCCTCGGGACCCCGTCCAAAAGCACCGGCAAGTCTGTATTCATGATACGGACTCGCTCAAACTTCCGGATCATGAAAAACAACAACGAAACTCGAAATCAAACCCCAAATCCAAATTAACCAAACTTAAGAACTTTGAAATTCTGGAATTCGCTTCAATGCGCCGAACCGGCCTAAACTGCTCGGAATGACATCAAATTTTGCAGATAAGTTATAAATGACACAACGGAACTATTCCCGGTCTCGGAATTTCATTCGGACCTCGGGAACATAAAATCACCTTTTAAGCCAAATTTCAAATTCTTCAAAAACCTCAAAACTTCATTAACTCCAGTTTTCCTCAGTTTGATTTGAAACCAACCAAATCAAGTCCGTTTTACACCAAATTTCACAGATAGGGACAAATAACATATAATAAACCTGTTCCGGGATCCGGAACCATAATACGGGCCCGGTAACACGGTTTTCACACAATTATTCATTTTCAAATTCCTTTATTATTTTTAGAAAATATTTTTTTTTTAAAATTCATTTCTCGGGCTTGGGACCTCGGAATTCGATTCCGGGCATACGCCCAAGCCCCATATTTTCCTACGGACCATCCGGGACCGTCACATCACGGGTCCGGGTCCGTTTACCAAAGATGTTAACCAAAGTCAACTTTATTCAATTATTCAATTCAAAAATCCCATTTTTATCAAATTTTCACATGGAAGCTTCCCGGCTACTTGCTCGGGCTGCGCATGCATATCGAGGTGAGATTAACGGAGGCTTTTGGGGCCTCAAAACACAAATTTAGCTGAAATTACTTAGGATGACCTTTTGGGTCATCACAGTCTCCACCTCTAAAACAAACGTTCGTCCTCATACGGACATAGTAAAGTACCTGAGTCTGAGAAAAGATGGGGGTAACGACTCCTCACGTCGGACTCGGACTCCCAAGTAGCTGC
>MDKH01235210.1:0-17349 GCA_005239495.1 Nicotiana undulata | reverse complement strand
TTTTACTTCAAAACCAGGCCTCAATAATTTTCGACTATGTTTCTTGAAAGCTTTAAATCATTGCACTTCTGAATTTTATCACTCCCCCTAGACAACATGCATTTTCTAAAAATCAACTATTGCTCCATCATTAAGTTTTCCAAATCAGACTCCTCTTGCAACTCACTGTTTTACCCAAAAACTCTTTTTGTTTAACCCCATCTCTGAGACTTTAAGTGTGTTTGAGACGTGCCAATTATATGTCTATCTGTGGAGGGATTTATGAGCCTTTATTTGCCCCCTATGTGTCCCTTTATATGTGAGGTCCTACTTGTTATGCATGCCACCTAGTATTTTATCCTTTAAACCTAGAGGTCCAGCCTAGTACTCACCTTGTAGGATTAGTAGTCCTAAATACCCTCCAGGACTTATAGAATGGAACGGGTAATGGCACGCAATAAGCATTCGTAACCAACACACACATTTTAAATAACCTTTACGGGGTGTGAAGGGTAGAATACGGATATGATGACTGGTGCACTAATACCACGTGTAGCCGCCTCATCGAGGTATGACATACCGGGTATTGCATTGATGTGATCCGTATTACTTTAAACCTAGGACAGTTTCTTTTCAAATGTTTATTTTTATGCTTTCTCTAAAACCTTTAAAGATTTTTATGCTTGTTAAAATCCCCTCTTATGTGAACCTTATTTGTTACTTGCTCACCGTCCAAATTCACAAAACCTCTAGGCTGGGACCCACAGTTGTGGATCTTGAGGGGTGCCTAACACCTTCCCCTTGGGATAATTTCAAGCCCTTACCCAATCTCTGGTAATGCAAACTAGTTCATGAGTTATCAGCTCTAGGTGCCCTAACGCACCATAAAAATCATTAGGTGGCGACTCTTCCTTTAAGAAGTTGTCCAGAATGTCATAAACCCGATCTCTCCGTATCTAACCCGTGCGATAGAAAAAGGGGGCGCGACAATGAGCTTCATGATCGTGGAAGGAGCTTCACGACCGCGTAGAGTATTTTGGTCGCTGGTGATTTGTGCATCGCGTTCACGGGGATGCCAGTGCGTTTGTGGTGTGTTGTGGGAGATTTCTGTCGTGTTCACAAATGTGGCTTCGCGTTCAGGAAGTGTTGGAGGAAGTCGGGCATCAAATGTCCGCGTTCGCATCTTGTTCCTCGCCTTCATACTGTTGTTGAAGTTTGTTTCCGCATATTTATTGTTGGCTTTGCCTAGCAAGCGATGTAGGCGCCATCATGACTCCGATGAGATTTTGGGTCATGACAAGAAATAACATTTGTTATCCCAACTTCTTGGGTTGAACTTTTCAAACTTGGTGATATGCCAAACTACGCTCTCTATATCCACTTTGTATTTGACGAAGAGAAATGGATCACATGTATCTCTCATCAAATTTTAACTTGGAAGCATGCTATATTCCTTATGAAAAATCATGTTCATTCAGTGTAATATTATCCGTAAATCCTAGCTAGGAGACTTACAAGTTTCTCCTTAACGTAAGTGGATCTGTAGCAACCACGACTTGCACCTATCGCCATAAATCCTCATGAATCGGATGCCTCTCCTTTGTCCACAACATACTACCCCTCTATAAGATGCATACAAATAAAAAACCCTACCTGTTCTCTCTTGTTAACAAGTGAGTCTCCCAACACCCATAATGGCGTTTATATAGACTGCACTTAGGCTTTGGGTTAGACCTAATGGGACGGCTAAAGCTACAACCCATTATGAGTATACCAGACCCATAACATCTCCCACTCACATATAAGGGAGTGCTCAATCTCCATCAAGCTAATGGAAACAAATTATCCTTCCATTTCTCCTGCATCACTCATATTGGATAAATAGATTGTGCGACCAACATATTGTGATAGCATGTTGCTATAAATCTATTAGGAATGTATAGTCTTTTGTCGTCATCATGAAAATCTTCTGTAGATTATCCAGAATATGCTTAGTTCCCTACATCATTTGAATCACATTGATACATCCTCGAGCACTCATGTATAATAGTTTCTTGTGTTCACAATTCTCACTCATAAATCTAATTGGTACTAGAAAACACAAACTAAACGTGATTCTATCGATCATCTTTCTCTTGTCACGAGTCTCTCAACTTGAATTCAGTTCGCTTTTCTAGTAATGCTCCGCTAAACCAAATCTCCCATGGTCATTTGGTAGCATGCAAAGATAGAAACCATCGAACCAAGCTTCGAGCTACTAGTAGGAGCCGTGAGGGTACTCTATCTCACGCAATAATAAGTTGAGATACAACTTATGTTAACCTTTTTCGGTTGACATTTGCACACATGTTATGAAAATATGCGCTATAGTATTTTTTTTCCTTTCCCATGGAGTGTATATATTTATCTCATAAGATAATGATGTATAGATGATATTCATACACCATATACATCTGAATTGAGTTTCCTACTCAATAAACATGAACTCACATCTGGCCTCTCAAGTAGATTATATGCAACTTATTTCCATTAACAAAACACTATGATGACCTTTTGTCATCACTTGTGCGGCGCTAAAGACCTTTAAGCCATGTGCTCTTAAATTATCCGCATGATAATTTTCTTAAAGTCTCGTTTTATCTCCCATCAACACTAAATTATTAGAGGCAGTCACCTGTTTGAGAAGACTGGCCACTATCTACCTAACATACCTTTCAATAATATAAAAAAACGCACAAAAAACATTCCACATTTGAATGTACAATAACATTCAGAATAAGAATGTACACAAATATTCAAATAATTAGCGTATGCAGATCAAAATTAATTTTGACTTTGAACATAATAATAAACATGAAGGTTGAGAAAAATAAATCAAAAACCAATGACTCTATATTAAAGCCCACACGGTCCTTGAGATCTTGCTTGAATAACAATATGCATATCTAGGAATCAGCCGAGCCAATGAATCTGCAACCGTTTGAGCAGATGTCACGATCCAAATAAGCGCAAATAATACCAAATCATTACAACAATCCCCCAAAAGTGGTAACACGGAGTTATGAGCTCTACAATACGAATACACGTTTACTACTACAAAATACTGTCAGAAACAACAACAGTAATGAAAGATAGGAAGAGATGCCAGGGAATGCGATCAGAGAGCATCTCTACCTCGGTCTCAAAAACAAAGCAACAACTCAACTATGTCCAACTCCTGAATCTGCACAATTAAGTGCAAAGTGTAGTATGAGTACATCCGACCCCATGTACTCAATAAAAATCATGACTAACCTCTCGGCGATGTAGTGACGAGATATGCCAATTATACTCACATAACAACCTGTTCAGTTCATAAATGTGCAAGTACTCAACAACAATACTGGAATCTAAGCATGAAATATAGGTACAACCAATCAGTGAACTTAAATAATATTTGCACAAGTCTTGTAACAGTTCAACTACTCAGTATATAGAGAAGAAATGCATCTAACACCAATGAATCATCAACAATTTTATATAGAGAAGATATGCATAAATAATCAAGTTAAGGTGCATAGCTTAACATATAGAGAAGATACCGTGATTCCATTCTTTATCCAAAGCAGCATAAGAGATGATATGTATAAAGAGGCATGTAAACATTCCAGAACTAGCATATAAAGAAGATATTAGATGAAATCTTGTATACACCCAAGGTGTTTGCATAAAAATAAGATACGGAAAAACCAAACACTGATAAGTTTTTCCCTATACCGTATATATATCATTAATATAGAAACATGATAGGACGAACCTAAGGGGATGGATCCTCATCTACATGTTGCACAGACAACTCACGTTCCATAATTTAACAACCGCACAGACCGCTTATGTGCTATGATAACTCAACCCGCATGGACCACTAACGTGCTGCCAATCCAGTCCATCACACCGAAAGAATATACAAGGATACATGTATTCGAACAATAGTGTCACGCCCCGACCTCGGGGAGCTCGACCGACGCTCAACCGAGATAACCGGGCCAAAAAAGCTTGTACAATACCTTCTACCCGATCTCACTCATTAATAAAGAGGAAATGTGTTTCATTAATTAGACAACGAAGAAGATCATGTGAACAACACCAATTCATTACCATTAGTTATATAATTTATATGTTTCAAAATGCATACACTTTCATAGTTTGAAGTGGAACAAGTGGTACAAATACAACATTACTAGTTTGACCTTCCCGGCACCAACACACAACCCACACTATATCTACGGAGCCTCTAATAGATACAAAAAGAGTACTACGATAGTGCCGACAACAAGACCCCCACTATACCTCAAGACATAATACACATGGAACAAAAGATATACAACCCCGAAATGAAGTGGGTCTCACAAAGTCAACTGAGAAGAGGGTGTATCGCTATCCTGATCAACGCCGCATGCTGTGAAACTACATGCATCCATTAAAGATGCAGCACCCCCAGCAAAAGGGACATCAGTACATATGGAATAGTACTAGTATGTATGACTAAACACCCTCTCTATAGAACATGTAGCAATACAAGGAAGCATTCATAAAATCAATGGAAGCCTCTAACAATATGAAAAAATCAGGTTAGGAGCAAGATAAGTTTTCAATTAAATGTCCATTACTTTAGGTTGGGAGATCTTAGCATCGATATACCATCGTGATTTTTGACGGTGTCAGATCACAACCCGATTGGCTAGGCCGTCTCACCCAAATACATCAACCACAATCACAATCACTATCATAATTTCAATCATTATCTCAATCAATATTTCATGCACAATCACCATGTGTGCCGCATGGCGTCCGATCACGACCCGACCGGCTAGGCCGTCTCACCACAGTTCTCTGTGGATCGACATCACCCTTTTCGACCAATCATCTCATCCCAATAAAGGGGAACATTCTCATAACATCAATCTTCATCCCAAATGAGGGGAATAATCACAATTCACTCCTTCACCGGCACATGTAGCTTCGGGGTTAGGCTATTTCAACCTACCATTCCTCGGCTACTAACGATACTCCCGAAGTGTTTATTATTTACAAGATTTACAACTCATTTCAACAACTTTTATACGTCTCTTAATTTCATTGGCACTAGTAGCCCCAAATGTAATATCATTCTTGGCATGTTGGTCTTATTTCATATTTCATGCTCACCTATTTCACTTTCAAACATAATCAAGTATCATCAACAACAAAGAATTTCTATTCAAGACTTTGAGTACACATGCGAGCAAATAAGAGTCTTAAGCACATTGGAATTTCTACACAATTTGGCATAATAGCTTTTATTTGAAACATAACTTGAAGTCATAACATTTAGACACGCCACCCATACTTTGAACACACTCTCAAATAGTAACATAACATGACAAGAGCATTTGGAATACATATTTAATATATATCTTTTGGCACAAAGCTTACTCGGAATAGTCAAATTATAATGAACAACTCAGGAATTATAAGGACATCATGGGATTCAATTCTAAGAGAAGTTTAGCCAACATACCTCGCTTTGAGCTTCTTTAAATTCCTACAATTTTCCGAAAATATTTGAAACTTTGATCTATTTAGAAATATAAAAAAATTGAATATGAATTAGGAAGGAGTTCATGGTTCCAGCTCATTTGAGCATTTTATCAAACACTAGGGGGCATTATGATTCTAGATTATCCTATGGTGGATTTTATCGATAAGGTACGTATGGAAACCTTCTTTCTTGGCATAATTTTGTGTGAGTGTCTCTCTAAAAGATTCCTGTGTTGAAAGATTGGTTTAAGCCTTCTCAATAACGTTGCTCCTGTTCTTGTACATTTTTCCTGTAACATTTCCTTCAAGCTTGAGATGTTCCCAGTTAGTATCTTAAGGTCTGAAAATATGATTCACTCTGAGTTACTCTTAGTATTTCTTTAAATTATCTTGCATGTCACTTATATATAGTATCTATTTTACTTACCGTGATACGCTATACGTCACCTAATATGCATCCACTAATCAGTTGGGTATGATGAGATGCAATGTGAAATACTACCGAGCCCTTGTGTGGCCAGGTAAAATCGAGCTATGTATGATACCGGGTATGAAATGATGTGCTTTGAAATATTACTAAGCCCTTGTGTTGCCGGGTACGATGTGATGGAAGAATAAAACTTTACCGAGTCCTCTACGAGGCTGGGTACGATATAAAATGATATGCCCCAAAGAGTGGCTGAGTAATGTTATATTATATTTGGTGCATAGTCTCCATGAGTGTCTTAACCTCTTACAAAGCTTGCATACTTTTGCATTTATGGTTTCTATAGTTTACGCCCCCGATGGCTTGTCTTCGGAATTCAGGTTGAAATTACATGTTTATATCTCTTATGTTATGTCATGGATTTATGTACCTTCTTAGTCTTACATACTTAGTAAATTCTCCATGCTGACGCCCCTTTTTTTCGGGCACTATGCTCATGCCCACAGGTGTATATAGATCCGGTGACGTCCTTCCCCAGTAAGGTGTATGTTCCAGCCGTCGATTGTCGCACTCCACTTCTTCGGTGTAGCTATTCAGAAATTGATTGGTACTAAAATGTATGTTCCAGTCATTTTGGATATGGTGGGGCCCTATTCCGATTAAATTATGTGTTATGGTACTCTTAGAGGCTTGTAGACTAGTGTTCAGATGTGTGTAAATATTATGAGAACTTTGGTACGAATGGATGTACATTTGCGTATAGTCTCAATGTTAAGGTATCTTCCATAGCCAATGATGCACATTTATTAATCCTGGTGTCTTGTTGGGAGGCCTGGTCGGCCCGAGTTCCCACTAAGAGGCTTAAGTATGGATGTTCATTCGTACAGGCCTTAGGGCATCGTGTGCCTGTTGCACCTCACAATGTTGGGGTGTGACAGTACGTCATCCTCGACACGTAGCCATCATCATTAAATCAAGCAACTAATCACTTAAACCAAAGCTAGGCAAGATTCATACCACAAACGAGCAAAATCAATACTCTAAGAATGCCTTTTCTCGCAAAATGGCTTTCGAACGAATCAAATCAAGTCAATCAATATACCATTGTGTCAAATAATGCTAGAGGAAATAATTACTGAGCATAAAGGTTTGATTTTTTATGAATTATAAAAAGTCAACAAAAAAGTCAATCCCGGCCTACTTCCCAAAACCCAACAAAACTCACAAATCCCGACTAACCATTCGAATACGATTCCAAATATACAAGTATCATCCAAATCTGACTCCAACTTGGTGTTCGAATCTCAATTATTCACTCTTCAAAATCTTGCACAAAACCCCAATTTTACTCCTTCAATATATAATCAAATCCAAGTAGAAAATACTTACCCTCAAAGTGGTGATGAAAATATCCCAATAACCGCCTCTAGCCGAGCTCCAAAATTCCAAATAATAAAAAATTATCTAACTCTCCGAAAAAAAGAGGTTTTCGCGGTATACTGCATTTGCGCCAAAAAACCTCGCATTTGCGAATCCGCTTTTGCGGCCCAAACATGTAAGGCACCGTGAACTTTTTCCTAAAAGCAGGGGTTTCATGGTGCCAGAGTTGGGCATTTCTGCGGCCCCATTATGCGATCGCATAATCACTTGCGGGCCACAGAATGGCCGTAGAGTGAGGGAGGTATTTGAGCCATTTTTGATGTCATTTTCGCGACCCATTATGTGACCGCATAACCATTTTGCAAGCCGCACTTTGATCGTGTATCAAGCCTTATGCGACCGCAAAAAAGGTCTACGGGCCGCATACTGGCCGCAGAGTGAGGCAGGCAGGCCCAGTTCCAGAGGTTCTTTTTCGCGGCCATTTCACGGACCCCAGAAGCATTATGTGGTCGCATATGCGACCGCATATCCTATTCTGGGGCTTCATTTTTGGGATTTTATAACACGACCCTACTTCGTTAAAATAGATGCCATGGACCATTTTGAGCAAAAATAAACTTGGTTAAAATAGAATACCCTAGCCCTTAATTTCGAAAATTAACTAAAAATAAGTAATTAGCAAGACAATTCTTGGGTAGGAGAGTTGTTTATCTTGCATGCATGTGTTATCAAAGAGTTTAGGAAGATTGTGAGCTAAAAAATGGTAAAGAATGAGTTGTGGGATGATGGAATCTTTCATAAAAGGACCTTAAAACCTTAATGCACACCTAGAGTTTGATAAAATTCTCAAATGAGCTAGAATCATGATCATCTTCCTAATTTTGGTTCAACTTGTTATATTTCTAAAATATATTGAAGTTTCTAAGAATTCCGGAACATTTTAGAGTTTAAGGAAGCTCAATTGAGGTATGTTGGATAAACCCCTTTCTTAGAATTGAACTCCACGATGTTCATGTAAGTTATGTAAGGCCCGAGTTAAACATTCTGAACTTGGTTATCCTTATTAATCTTGTGTTGAATGATATATGTTCAATATGTGTTCCAAATGCTTTTATTCATGCTATGTTATCTTTTGAGGATATATTCAAAGTGTGGACTATTTTATAAATGTTACAACTTCAAGTCAAGCTTGAATGAAGGTTATCATGCCAAATTATGTGAAAAACCTCTATATGTCTAAGACTCTTAATTGTACTCATGTGTACCTAAAAGTCTTGAATCGAAAAGTCTTGTTGTCGATAATGATGATGATGTGAGAAAATGAAAAAGGGGAGC
Organism: Nicotiana undulata; assembly: GCA_005239495.1. Taxonomy (NCBI): domain Eukaryota; kingdom Viridiplantae; phylum Streptophyta; class Magnoliopsida; order Solanales; family Solanaceae; genus Nicotiana; species Nicotiana undulata. Next base: position 8,669 of record MDKH01235210.1, on the reverse strand, counting down.
ATGAAATATGAAATTTGGCCAAGTGCGAAGAATGATATTATAATTGTGGCCATAAGTGCCGATGAATTGAATAGATGTAAAGAAAGTATGACGTGAGATGATTGATAGAAAATGTAATTTCTAGGGTGAGGAGGCCTAGCCGATCGAGCCGTGATCGAACCCCATGCCGCACACATGGTGGTGATTGTGCTAAAAATTGTGATTGTGGTTGATGTCTCAATTGAGGTAGCCTAGCCGATCGGGATGTGATTGGACTCCGTGTAAAAGTACATTGGTATTTTGAATAATGGTATATCGGAACTAAAGAGCTCCCCACACAAAAACATGGAAACTTAAAAACTTATGTGGTTCTTAACTTGATGTTCTGGAATTGTTTGAGGCTTCTATTGATTTCATGATTTTTCTTTGGTGTATTATTATTCATTCTATTGAGATGGTGTTTGGTTATACATACTAGTACTATTTAACAATACTAACGTCCCTTTTGCCGGGGGCGCTGCATCTTTAACGGATGCAGGTGATTCCACAACAGGTAGCATTGACCAGTGATATCACTACACTCTCCTCCCATCAGACTTGGTGATCCCCACTTCATTTCAGGGTTTTGCATCTTTTGTTTATTATACTATTACGTTTTGAGGTATAGCCGAGCCTTTTGCCGGCACTACTAGCATACTCATTGTAATTATTAGAGGCAACATAGACATAGCGTGGGTTGTATATGGGTGCTGGGAAAGTCAAATGAGTTATGTTGTGTTTGAACCGTTTATTCCACTCTAGCCTATGAAAAGATGTGTATTTTGAGACATTAAAAATGAAGTAATTAATGGAAAGGATTTAGTATTGTATACACGAGCTCCCTGATGTCTAATTTATACGAATATGTCTTTTCTTTGTCATGACTAAGTTTTGGGTATAAAGTACCTACCAGGCTTTCTCAGCCGGGTTCACTCGGTTAAGTGGCGGTCGCGCTCCCCGAATTCGGAGCATGACAAAAATCACGCATCTACAGCCTTCCCTCTGCTGAGTGCGGTTCATTACTTAAAAAATGCAATGTTCGCATATACAAACTTTCCTTGAAGAAGCGCCCAATACGTAACAAATTCAACCACTCTCATGGCAGACTCCCTTCACATCTACGAACCAACTGATTGCATGTGGGACTTCGCACCTGCGCACGCCACTTCTGCAAGTGCAATGCACCAGCACCAGACCAGCCAACAAACACCAAAATGATCCAGAACCGATCCGAGCCACCGGGATCCAGTCCAACGTACCAACAAGTTTGAACACCTAATCCAAACATATTACAAGGCTAAAAAAATCACAATAACATCTACAATTACGAATAACACATCAAAACTCAAGTTGCATAACTCTTAAGTTCAAGAACATCAAAACTTTGAACCAAGTGTGCAATTCATATCTAACCAAATCGGATCAAAACCAATATTTTCACACAAGTTCCAAACCACTAAATAAACCTACTCCACGTTCAGAAACTACATTCTGAGTCTTATATCATCAAAGTCAACCTTAGCTCAAACCTATGAACTTTCCAAACCCTCAAACTGCGAACTTTCGACAAATATAGCCAAAATATCCTAGGAACCTCCAAATTCACATCCAGACATACTCCGAAGTCCAAAATCACTATACAAAACTATTATAACAATCAAATCATAAATCCAGGACATCTACTTATAAGTCAAACCTTGTCCAACTCGTACAACTTAAACTTTCAAGAATAAAATTAAGTATTCAAATCATTCTCGAATCTTCCAGAAACCGACCCAAACACAAATCATCAAACATCAAATACACATATAGGAAATATAAAATAGGGGAATGAATCTCAAATACACTAAAGGATTGGCAGGGGCATTACAACATATATACTTCACGTTCCTTTCTTTACATGCAACCATGTCTTTCATATAATAGACTTTAATGTCAATGTGTTTGGCATTACGAAAAATATTAAGGGTATTTGGTGCTTAAAATAGCAGCTTGCCTATAGAAAAGAGTGTCACTAGATTAGTACTAACTAAAACACCAACAAATGGTCCAAAACCCCTTTTAAACCGATGGGTTAGTCTTATGTTTTGATGATCTAATAAACTTTATGTAAAGAACTAGATAAAGGACCTGATGCTTATCCAGCACAACTAGTTAGCATGAACTCAAGAAATCTGGGTAGTGTACACTTGGACTCACAAGTAACAGTTTAGGGACCTGATCCCTTGACATTCCCCTGACAGAAGTACAAGTCAACTCTACAGTTGGAAAGTAGTGGCAGAAAGTAACTGCCTGCAACTGTGCACGCTACAGTGCAGAAACAGTGCAACAATCACTTCCTATTGGTTGTAGAGTGTACCAAATAAGTATGGACATCATTCCTGGGATGTCTTTGATGTATAATATCTTGTTGGAAGACAAACAAGATATTCACTCGAGCATTTACTAACATTCCCTCAAGCATTGAAGATCTGCTCTTGCATTGAAGGCTCAAGTGTGTCAAGAACAAGAAGACAACTCCACTAAGACGAACCAGTTTCACTACGCGTTCTTATGTGTCCTTAGTTGAGTTGTAATCTTGTGTTTTTCTTTCTATTGTATCCTATCTTGCTTTCTTAGAAGCATTGTTTTAGGAAACCCAAAATCATAAACCATCCGTGTTTGTGCTGTGACTAGTGTTAGTCATAAGTTAAAGTCTTTGTAACTAGTGAGTAACAAAGTGGCTTGTAATAAGTGTATTACAAGTTAGTGTGTTGAAGTCTTTGTAAGAGAGTCATTACAAAGTGGCTTGTAATAGTTTAGATTACAAGTTAGTGAAGTTGAAATCCTAATAGTGTAGGTCGTGGTTTTTGTCCCCTTTGTTTGGGATTTTTCCACGTAAAACTCCTATGCATCTCTTACTTATTGTCTCTATAGATAACTCTGAGGGAATTGGTAAAGGACCAGGTCTCTTTACAGTTGGTGGACTCATACAAACTATCATTAACCAAATAACTGCTTGCGCTATTGAGGGGAGAGCCACAAACTCAACTTTCATTATCATAGATAAAGTACACTGGATTGCTTTTTATTTGATTCACAGTATCGCGCCAATATAGAGAAGAGAACACATTTGGAGGTGGACCTAATATTGTCCATATCTCCTCAAATAAACATCAGCGTATATCCTTACTTCATGTCTTTCCCTTATGGCAAAACACATAATCATAAGTTTCTTCATGGTACATCATGATTCTTAATATTTCCTTTAATGTGTTGAATCTAGGTTGCTTTTATATTTGTTTACAAGCTAACTATGAAAAATATATGATGTCTAGAAAATGTATCTTGCATTAGACTATGAATCACACTGTCATGAGAAACTTTACTCATTTGTTTCTCTTATTTAGGAGTCCTAGGACCCAGTCTATCATACAACACATTATTTTTATTGATTAGAGTTTTGATTGGGTAACAACGTTGCAAGTTAAATCATTCAAAGAACAATTCCTTTAGATGCTTTCTCGAAATCTTTATTTCAAGAATTTATGCATCTTCACCCGTATGTTTCATTTCCAAATGAGATGATAACAATGCCTTTACCTTGATTACGTACTCCAAGTTATTTTCCAGCTATTAACATGTCATGAACATATAACGACAAAATGATAGTTTCTCTCAGATCTTTTTGTATCAACGAAATGATCCCTTATGAATTAATGCGAAGCTAATGGATTTGACCACACTAAAGATATGTATGTACCACTACCTTCAAGACAAACATAACAAGCGTATAAAAGTATACAAACCATATGTTCTTAGCCTTTTTTGATGGAACCCTTAGCTGTTCTACAAAAAATTCTTCACTTAGTTCATTATTGAGAATGACATTCTTTATATCCATTTTATGCATTTTTAGATACAAGCTAGCAATAATAGACATAATGGACATAATTAGCAGTCCAAGATCGACATGCTCACCAATGAGTACGAGCTGTTTCGAATGAAGGATGATTAGTCTATACAAGACATGCACACTAGGTTAACATCCATCATAAATGAGCTTCACTCATTAGGAGAAATAATCCCTAGAAACAAGCTGGTACGAAAGGTTCTCAGTGTCCTACCTGGTTCTTGGGAAAGCAAGGTGAATGCTATTACTGAAGCCAATGATCTACAAACTATAACCATGGATGAGCTGATTTGAAATCTGAAGACATACGAGATGAAAAAGAAGAAGAAAGACAGTGAAAGAAGAGAACCAAAGAAGGAAAAGAACCTGGTTCTCAAGGCTGAAGACAACGACTCAAGTGAAGAAGATAGTTACATGGCCTATCTCACTAAGAGATTTCAAAAGATGGTTCGAAGAAATGGTGGTATACCAAAGAGAGGCAGTTCAAGTAAACCAAGGAACTATGATTTGTGCCACAACTATGGAAAGCCAGGCACTTCATCAAAGACTGCCCACTTATGAAGCAGGAGCCCTACAAACACAACTCTAACAAAATAACAAAGAGGAACCAGGTTCCTGACAAGCGATTCAGCCGAAAAAGTGTAGCTGACAATGTTGTGATGCAAGCTCTTGCTGCTTGGGGAGATTCATCCAGTGAATCAGAAGAGGAACCAGATGCAGGAAACAGTTCTATAATGGCAGTATAGAACGAAGGCAAGGAATCTGATTCACTGTTTGCTCTAATGGCTCAGTCTGATGATGATGAAGAAGATGACGAGGATGAGGTAAATTTCACGGATGTTTAGAGAAATCTGAAGTCCTACTCTTCTAAGAAATTAATGTCCTTAGCAAATGTTCTTATTGATGCTTACTACAACTTAGTTCATGATAAGGATGCCTTGACCATAGAGCTAGGAGAAGCTGAACAATCTAGAGATGATCTAGTTTTTTGTGTAGTAGACTTGAAAGAGACCATAAGTGATCTTGAGAAAGAAAAAAAATCTCTAACTGGTAAAATACATAGTATAGAAAATGAAAGAGATGACTTGATGGTAGTGGTTGTAGATTTAAAGGAGACCATAAGCAACCTTGAGAAAGAAAGGAGAATGCTAGCTGAAAAGATTAATAGTGCAGAAAATGAGAGAGATGACCTAACAATACTGGTGGTAGACCTGAAGGAAACGATGGAGAACCCGATCAATGAAAAGAACACTCTAGCTGAAAAAATTAATGTTGTTGAGCAAGAGAGATATGACCTTTTGGTGGTAATCACAGACAACCTCCGGTGGATGATCTGTTGGCTTCAACGAACTTGTTCCTGATACATTTGAGAACATGAAGATGTGATTGGTTAGGTTTTGCTTAGGCTTCAGCTTTGCCGAGGAAAATCTCTTTGAAAATTCTTCCGGTCGAGACAGAAAATCCGCGAGAATATTATCCTTTCCTTTCAGGTGTCTGACTTGGAACTTGTAGGGAGAGAACCATTGAGCCCATCTGAGAATTTGAGGATTGGGAATAATTTTTGCATTCAGCTGGATCATCTTTGGGAAGGCCTCCATATCCATCTCTATCAGAAATTCTTTGTGAATCAGGAAAAAATTGAATTTCTTAATTCCATTATTTACTGCAAGTATTTACTTGAATGTAGAGTGGTAATGTTGCTCCGCCTCTTTGAACTTACCGCTTGCATATCCGCATATTTTTCTCTGGCCATCTTTTTCTTCAAATAGAATGGCACTCTAATACTCATTGCTGGCATCAGTCTGCAGTATCTTCTTACCGTCTGAAAGGGACTTGACATTTTTAGAAATCTCCTTTATTTCCCTGACTGCTTCATCTTGCTTCTTTCCCCTTGATGGAGCATTTTTCTTGAGCATGTCTGTGAGTTGAGAAATATATGTAGAGCTATTTGGGATGAAATCTCTCACATAATTTACTATGCCCAAGAACTGTTGGATCTGCTTTGTTGTGAGGTTGGTATCTGGAAACTTGAGTAGTTCTTGACATATATGTGGTCCTGGACTGTATGCACCTTGGATAAAATGCATTCCGAGAAAATCAATCTCCTTTTGGGAAAGAACCATCTTTTTCGCTGAAAGCATGATCCCGTATTGTGTTATCAATGCCTCAAACTAATGAAGCAAATTGACATGTTCCTCAAATGTATAGCTGAATAGCAGGATGTCATCAATGTAAACCAAAGAGGTATGGAGGATGGGCTGGAATATTTTTATCATGGCTTTTTGGAACAAGGAGGGTGCAGTTTTCAATCCGAAGGGCATGAACTTCCATTGAAAGTGATGATCGGGGATGCAAAAACGAGTTTTGGGTCTTTCTTCAGGGTGGATTCCCAATTGCCAAAATCCATATTTTAAATCAAACTTGGAAAAATATTTGGCCTTGGCTAGGTGGGAGAAAAGAGTGAGTTTATTTGGGATATGAAATTTATCATCTTGGAGGAAATGGTTAAGTGGCTGTTAGTTAATGACTAACCTGAGTTTTACTCTTGTCTGCTAAGCTCTTTTGTTAACATAGAATGCTTCGCATGCCCCTTGTGAATCCGATGGCCCTATTAGATCAAATTCCAAAAGTTCTTCACATTCTTTATTTGCAAGCTGGAGATGATCTGGATTCATGCCTGAATGACTTGCTTTTGTTGGATTGATGTTTTCATTCTTCTTGAAAGGGAGCTTAATAAAAAATTCTTCATTTTTCCATAACGAGCTTTTCCCTTTCTTCATGAAGTCTTTGTGGGATTCAACACACGAATGCTCAATGAGGTTTTGCTCAATCTCTTTGATTTGTTCATCATTGGTGATTTGGAATAGCCTTGGAATCTCAGAATAAGGTTTGAACTGCTTCTTGAAAGCTATCCCATTAGCCTTGATTTGGAGTTGATCTCTGAGTTGTCTGTAAATGTCGAACCCAACAATAAGATCTTTTCCTAGTACATCAGACCCTATCAGCTTGGTTTTGTACTTTAATCCTGGAAAGAAATCAATTGTGACCGGATGCTTTGTGATGACAGTGGTAATCAGGATTCCATTTGATGCGGTGTTGAAATAATTAAAGTACGATATCCATTGATCTTCCTGGAGAACAACATGATTTATGAGTGAGGAAGCAGCTTCAGTGTCGATGAAAGCAATAACTCAAATTGGTCTATCCCATTTGGATGAATAGACTTTGAGTTCTACTTGAGGAACGACTGTGAGAGCGTTGATCTCCTCTGGGGCTTCGATCTCTGGTTCTGAACTTTGATAGTGATCATTTCCTTGATCTTCATAGATATCCAGAGATAATAGAGTTTCTTCACTAGGTTCGTCATCCACAAAGAATATGGATTCAAGGTCCTCCTCTTTCCGAGATGTATGCCAGTATAATCTTCAATTTATTGAAGGAGTTTGACAGATCTTCTTGATTAGGGACAGTTTTTTGCAAAATGTCCAATCTTGTGGCAAATAAAACATCTGATTTTCTTGTGAAAATTTCCTGGCCTTCTACGTTTGAAATATTTTGTGCGTTTCTTTGACCTTGATTTTCCATCTGAAATTATAGGCCATCTGAAACTCCTGAATCCTTTCTGTCGTCTAGATATTTTGCAGGAACATCCTAATCCAGTGATCAGATTAGATCTGCGACATGCTTTGTCAAGCGCTGGGTTGTGTTGGATAATTTGTTTTAGGGCTGAGTGCTTCGTATAAATATCGTCCAAAGCTACGAATATAGCTTGCCTGAAGTAGCCGACTTGTGGGACTGTTATTTATTGAAACTTTTCTTCAATGATGGTCATGGTTCGGCTCGCCAACATCTTTGGAAGGGAAGAGACAAATGCTTGTTTCAGGTTGATGTCTCCGCCAATTTCAAAATATATCTTTGCCATTTTATGAAAATGCCTGTCATTGTCATTTTTGTTGAATGACACACACTTCATCTTGAAGAGTTGTCTTCGCATTTTCTCCTGTCTTTGTCAGTATCTCCGTAGAAAATTTCATGTAGAATCTTGATGTTGAAGGCGAAATCCTGGGATGTAAGAAAAGTATTTTTGTCTTGAATCCCAAGTAAATTCCACCAATCCTTGAGGATTTCTGAGAACTGTGAAGTTAGTTCTGACAGGATGATATACTTTTCTCGTTCCACCAAATTTTTGGTCACCATCCAAGGATAGAAGTCTTGGATCCTTTGAGGCCATTTTGAAACTTTGACGTCGTCTAAGGTGAAAGTGTGGAATCCAATTCCAACTTGTTTTGACGCCATAGGTTCCTGTCTTCTTTCTGGGATTGGTTCTGTCACGACCCGAAATCCAACCTTCGGGCCATGACTGCGTCTAACGTTGAACCCGCTAGACAAGCCAACGTTTGAAGCAAATAAAACTCATTAACACAAATACGAACAGGATAACTAAAATACAACATAGCACTTTCGAAATGAAACCCATAAACAAATCCCAGAACTGGTGTCACATACTCACGGACTATCTATGAGATTACTACAAACAAAAGGTCTGAAATAAATACATAAGACTGTCTTTGAAATACAAAGTAAGACAGAGCTGAAAGTGGAAAGTAGAAGGTGACGTCAAGGCCCACGAATGTCTGCGGGTCTACCTCGATGTCCCCTATGTGAACTGAAGAGATGCTCCGACCGTCAGTGATCACTGGGTCCGGTTGCATAGTCTGCACAACATAAAGAAGTGCAGGTGTAGCATCAGTACAACCGA